>OY728163.1:678437506-678499842 GCA_963277665.1 Viscum album
ATAGGGTAACCTACCTCAATCCAAGATGCCTTCAATGACGACAACTCAAAATGTCTTCAAGAAGATCCAAAAGTTCAAGGAATACCAAGAAATATTGTAACAGGAAACACCCCTAAATTTTGAAAAAAATAAACAAGAACCCTTGACCAATGGAACCACTGAAGAAGAACAACTAAGAAGAAAAATTAATAAGGAAGAAGAGGAAGAAGAGGAAGAAGGAGGATAATATACAAAAAACTCACCCCCAATCTTTTAGAAAATACTTGGAATACCCATTGGAAGGAGGTGAGAGGCATAAAGAAGAGGAGGAGGACACTCTTCGGGTCTTAGGTTCTAAATGGGGATAAAAGAGGTGTTTTTATGTTAAAATTTGGTAGGGGAAACTGTAAAAAATTACATTTTTAAAGAACTCAGGCACTACACACAGTTAGGATGCTCCTCCTAGACACCCCCAACCCCTTAAACTTCACCCCCACCCATATGGACACCCCCCTAGACACCCACACACCCTAGATACCCCTAACCTCCTTGGACTACCCACTCATCCCCCTGGACACCATCCCTCACCCCCATGACACTCCCCACCTCCATTGGACACCACCCCCACCGCCTACCCACTTGGACACCCCCACACCCTGGACACCCCTCACCCCCTAGACACCCTTGCCCCGACCCATCCCCTTGACACCCCTACACCCTTGGAAAGCCCCCTCACCCCCTAGACACCACCCCCACCCCTAAACCATTGGACACCCAGCCGAACACCCCCACACCCTCCTGGACACCCCCACCCCCACCCTTGGACACCCCCAACCCCTTAGAAAGAACCCTCACCCCCTAGACACCACCACCAACTTGGACCACCCCACCCCCTAGATATCCCCACAAACCCTCTGGAAAGCCCCCTGGACACCCCACCCCCATGGATAGCCCCATCACCCCTGGACACCACCCCCACCCTCTAGACACCCCACCCCCTTGGAAAGACTCCTCACCCCTAGACATCACCGTACCCCCTTGGACACCCCATGGACACCACAAACCACTTTGATATCCTCCCACCCCTTGGACAGCCCCAACCCCTCAGGATTTCCCCCCACCCCCTCGGACACCCCCACCCCTGGACACCCCATACACCCTTCGACATCCCACTCACCCCCTGGACACCACCCCCGCCCCCTAGACACCACCACCCCCTAGACACCCACCCACTCACCTAGAAAACCCCCTAAACCCCACCCCCTAGACACCCCCACCCCCTTGATTCCCCCACCCCCATGGAAAGCCCCCCAACCCTTAGAAACCACCCCCACCCCCTTGTACACCCCATGGACACCACCACCCACTTGGATAGACCCCCCCCCCCCCCCCCGAGAAAGCCACACCCCCTAGACACCCTATACCCCATTGGACAACATACTCACCCCTGGAAACCACCCCCCACATCTTGGACACCCCCCACCCCCACCCCTAGGACACTTCCCCCACCCCTACCCCCTTGGACACCCCCACCCCCTGGACAACACCCGCACCCCCCCACGACACCACACCCTAACCCATGGACACCCCTACCACATTGGAAAGCCCCCTCACACCCTAAACACCACACCCACCCCTTGGACACCCCTTAGATTGCACCCACCCCTATGGACAACCCCCACCCCCTAGAAAGGCCCCCATCAATTTGAACATCCCCCACCCCGGGATAGCCCCCCATCCCTCTAGACAACCCCCAACCCCCTAGACCCCCACCAACCCCTGGACACCCCTACCCCCTTGGACACCTCCCTCACCCCCTGGACACTCTCCTTACATCCCCATCCCCCTTGGACAGCCCCGACACCCCTAGCCACCCCCCATCAACAACCCCTAGACACCCCCACCCTAGACCAACCCCCACCCCCTGGTCACCCCTACCTACTTGCACATCCCAACCCATACCCTTGGAAACACCCTGTACGCACACACACACATGATATAACACACAAAAATCATAAACATGCATGATATCACTTTCATAGGTTAATTTTATCAGAAAATAATTTATCATGGTTGTAGACCCCGGAAAACGCATCCCCAAAGTTTTCCAAATTCTTCCGTACACGATCCAAGATCGTTAGAACATTTCTCAAGCTTCTATTTTGTAGCTCGCAGGGCCCGAATGAAGTTACGGATTAGGGCATATGGACATTTCAAGTTGGGATGGAAAACTGCCTCGTGAAGCCCCCCTCTGTGATCGCAGACCGCTGCCGCAAAGCAATAAGGCAGGAAGCTCTACGAACCTGTTTGACGTTCGCGACGCGCCGCGAAGACCCGCCACGAAGCAAAGGAGGCGGGATGCTCTGTGAACCCCTTTGATGTTCGCGATCCACCACGAAGCAAGCTCCGTCTTCACACCCCGTGAGCTCTACTTCGCGGCGCCCCTTGCCTATAAATACCCAGCTCACCCCCCTTCTATGCCCGGCCACAGCCACTTCGCCCCTTGGGTGGCCGATATCTAGGTCTGCGGAGCTCCGCATTGTGGCTCCACGAGGCCATGCTCCACGAGCATCTTCCGTCGCGTTGCTGCTCCACGAGTCGAGGATCCATGATTCCATGCTCCGCAAGGCAATTCTCAGCGATGATACTCGGCGAGACCATACTCTGTGACCCCATTCTCTGCAAACCAATGCTCCGCGATGCTGCTCCACAAGACTTTTCCCTGCAAGACACCCTTTCTTCGGGACGTCGGGATTTTCCATTGCGCTCTTATGCGCACCCCCTTCCACCTATGGAATACCATGATTTGAGATACTCCTCCACACACCATGAAACACCTTGAGTCGACAAATTTCTCTTGGTTCCATCTCCATGTCGTGAGTTGAGATTTCCATCATCAATTCCCAGAGGACCTTGAGTTGAACCAATTCTCAGGCAGCTCTTCCAAACCCTATCACTTGGCTACTATGCCAGGTTGAACCAGAAAGGGCCGCCCTTGCGTAAGAACAAACACCAGCCATTTCTACGCACCTTATGCCTAAATAGTCCTATCTACATGACTATAAATTGTAGTACTCCTATCTAACAAATGATAGGATTCCTCTTACTCAATATGAGGGATGCCTCATGCTCCAAGCATTAGATTCCAACAGTCCTATCTACATGACTAGAAACTGTAGTACTCCATATCTAACAAATGATAGGACGCCTCTTGCTCTAAGCAAGAGATGCCTTATGCTCCAAGCATAAGTCTCCTAATAGTCGTATCTACATGACTTTAAACTGTAGTAATCCCTATGTTCCAAACATAGGATGCCTCTTACCCTATATGAGAGATGCCTTATGATCCTAGCATAAGATGCCAACAGTCCTATCCACATGACTATAAACTATAGTGTTCCCTATATACCAATCATAGGATTCCCCTTGCACTAAAAAAGAGATGCATCATGCTCCAAGCATGAGATGAAAACAGTCCTCTCTACACAACTATAAACTGTAGTAGACCCTATGTGCCAATCATAGGATGCCTTTTCTACTAAACAAGATATGCCTTATTCTCCAAGCATAAGACGCTTAACGCCATGATTACAGTGGCATAATTCCATCACCCCTTAGTGTTATCCCACTTGTGCACTAGCTCATAGGTGGAGAATCATAAACCTCAATCCACCAGTGGGTCGGGATGCCCTCATGGCCAGAAAAGAGGAAGATATTATGGGTAGCTTCCTTGCAGAAGCCCCATCCACTTGTGCCCCTCCATAGTGGCACCGGGGAAGCTTCCTTGTGTAAGCCCCATTCACCATTGCCGCTCCCAAGCGGCACTCGGGCAGCTTCTTAGCGTAAGCTCCATTCACCGTTGTCACTCCTTAGTGGCACCCGGGAAGCTTCCTAGCATAATCCCAATTCACCAGTGCCGCTCCATAACGGCACTCGGGCAGCTTCCTAGCGTAATCCCCATTCACCAGTGCCGCTCCTTAGTGGAACCCGGGAAGCATCCTCATGTAAGCCCCATCCACTATTGTGATCCCAATCAGCGGTAAGCTATTGTGTTCCTATGATGTGGTAATCCATTGACATCCTTATCCAGTGGTAAGTCATTGTGCTCCTTATCCAGCGGTAAGCCGTTGCGATCCTTATCCAGCGGTAAGCCATTGTGATCCTTATCGAGTGGTACCCATTGTGACCCAATCCAGTGGTAAGCCATTGAAACCCCCAATCATGGGTAAGCCGTCATCAGGAGAACTAGGTGGACTTTGATTCCCTGCCACAGGGATATGTAGGAATCCTTTTCAAGGATCAAGCCCAAAACCATCGTCATCCTCATGACGGTTCCCCCCCTTTACCATGGCCTTGATAGTACCTACCCTCCCCCAAGGAGCTGAGAGTATCAGTCATGTAAGTCCTAGGGGTGTGGAGTAAACCCACCTCGTTCGAGCTGCAGGATGTTAAACCGCCAAGCACCTCGTCCTCAACGCATTACGTCAAACTGTGATCTGACCCCGTACCTCGAAGGCAGGGTCCCCCCAGCTCGGACGTTATTTACACCTGCTGGTCTCCACGGAGATGGGATCACCCCTCTACATGGGATGATATACTCCTTATCGGAGTGGCGTATGTCCACGGGAGAAGGGAAACCACCGTGGTGTAACCCCCTAGCCTCTCTTGCAGAAGGTAGCATGCATGCACCTCTGTAATTCCCCACTGCCAATGCCAGTGGAGGGCGCGATAGGGAATGATGCACCATTCATATTTAGTCCCAAATCCCTCTCCCTCTGTGCCTTGCCGCACTTTGGGCCTCCATCTTGGAGTAATTCCCAGCACCATGGGCCGCCTAACGCATAAGCCCCTCTTTGTTTCTCACGGACGCACCCTTTGCGACGTGATGGTCAGGTCTCTTCTACCTATTGTTTCTCACACCGAGCCCGACTCACGTGGGCATAGAGTAAGCATTGGCCATGACAATACCTCATCCAGCATGAAGTTAAACTGTATGCCCTCATCTAGCATGACGTTAAACTGTATACCCCCATCCAGCATGACGTTAAACTGCACATCCATTTGAAATAAGAGGTCTTTGATCTATATCAAGGCATGGTATGTAGGAAGCCTCTAAGAGGTTCCAGCCCACCACTCATAATTTCATCACGCCAGGTTCCACCCTTGTCCAGCATGATGTTAAACTGCATTCCAGTCCGACGGCAAGCCGTTGTGACAAACCTAAACTACGATAACTTTGATCCATGTCAAGGCATGGTACGTAGGAAGCCTCCCTAAGGTTCAAGCCCATCTTCCATCGGACCAAGGTCCTTTCTTCATGTCGGTTCACCGAAACCCTCCATTTCCTCCTGAACTATGAGGTCTTTGATCCATGTTAATGCATGGTACATAGGAAGCCTCCCCGAGGTTCATGACCACCACCGGTGGACCCACGGGTACACCTCCACATCGGTTCGCTGATGAAAACCACCACTTGAACTACGAGGTCTTTGATCCATGTCAAGGAATAGTATGTAGGAAGCCTGCATGAGGTTCAATCCCATCACCCGGTCGTTCTGACCCCATTTACGTTGGTTCACCCCCGTCCCGCATGACGTTAAACTGTATTCCACACCTCCTTTGAAGTACGTGGTCTTTGTTCTGTGCTAAGGCATGGTATGTAGGAAGTCTCCCCGAGGTTCAAGCCAACCACCATTGGACCAAGGTCCAACTTCATGTCAGTTCGCTGATGACACCCACCGGACCAAGGTCCACCTTCACGTCAGTTCGCTGACGACACCCATCGGACCAAGGTCCACATTCACGTCGGTCCTCCGGTGCACCCACCTAAACTACGAGGACTTTGATCCATGTCAAGGCATGATACGTAGGAAACCTCATGAGGTTCAATCCCAACATCCATCAGACCAAGGTCCATCTTCACGTCGGTTCGCTGATGATTCCCATCGGACCAAAGTCCACGTTCATGTCAGTTCACTGATGACACCCATCGGACCAAGGTCCACATTCACGTTGGTCCTCCGGTGCACCCACCCGAACTACGAGGACTTTGATCCATGTCAAGAAATGGTACGTAGGAAACCTCACAAGTTTCAAGCCCAACATCCATCAGACCAAGGTCCATCTTCACATCAGTCCACCAGCACCATCCTGAACTACGCAGACTTTGTTTCCCTGCCACGAGGATACGTAGGAGGTCTCTTTGAGGCTCAAGCCCAACTTCACTATCGCCCTTTCAATAGTCCCATTTCATTCCCCCTCCACTTCGTTCATCCATCCATCATCCATATTGATTCACACCCGAGCCACCACATCCTGGTGGGATCATGTCATCCACCCTCCTCGCTGCTCCTAGAAGCACCTGGGCCGATATCCATGTGTAATCTCCAACATGGCTCTGAGTCGTTGTCCTCTGTGTACACCCTGATTCATCACCCCTATGAACTACGTGGGTTTTATCCCCATACTCTACACATGGTACATATGAAACCTCCAAGAGGTTCAATACCAGCCAATGGTAATCCATGGTGTCCCTCATCCTGGGGAGCACTTCCCCTGATCCGCCCTCAGTGGTGTTCAGATCAGCCATTACGGTGTGACATCCCCCTCCTTGGAGCACACCACCTCAGATCCATCCTCATTTTGCGTCCGGATCTATCCATCTTCCAGGTATTTTCCCCTGGGATATACCGATCAGATCCATCTCCATGGGACTTTCTGATCACTCTCATTCCATCTCCGCAAGATGTTAAACTCGCGGCGTACATCGTGATAAAAATGAGATGCCTGAGGAAATCCTCAGATGACACGCCTATGGCATAACCGTATCTGCAAGATGTTAAACTCGTGGCCTACCTCGTGATAAACATCAGACGCCTGAGGAAAACCTCAGAAGACATGCCTTTGGTGTAACCATATCTGCTAGACGTTAATCTTGCAACATACCCTGTGTTAAACACATGAAGCTGAGGAAAACCTCAGATGCATGCCTATGGAATATGATTCACCGGATTCGACGTCGGATGCCTTCGGTTCTACACCCATGATATTCCCTCTTAAGAGGATGAATATAGGTTCCCTAATGTCCACACACCCAGAGATGCCCCGACATGCCTGATGTTTCCATCTACTCTGACCGAAGGTCGCTACCCTGTCAAAATCCCATGGAATGTCTTTATAGAAGTAGTGTAATTAATTGGTGTCCATGAAGATATGGCACCGAGAATGAGATTCATTAATAACATATTAAATCTATGAGGGAGACCCAGAATAAGTGATGATTTCTGAGGAGGAATCCACGGAAGGAAGAACCGACATCCAATCACCCCGTTTTGATCAAGGAGAAAATGTCCCTGAACATGGAGCGAATACCGCCCGCCTTTTGAAAGATGGAATGCGGGGCAACCACAGCGCGTCCTCACGGACAGATGCGCATGCCCCAACGAAAGCGTCAGAAAAAATGGTATAAATTAACAATAGGAATCTTACGATGATAGTAAGAACACATATAAAAAAATAACATCTTAAAAAATTAGTTTAGGAAATAAAAAAAACTGAAACCAAGTCGTGTGATAATTACTTGAGTGTTACGAGTTGACCTGATAGATCTGATGATAATAAAGATGATATATGATTTCGGAAAAAAAGGCTGGAAGGTACGACTTTGAAGAATTATTTCAAGGTTTTCCGTGTGAGAGATATGAGTTACAGGTCGCCTGATTGAAGAAAATAGAATGACTTAATATGGGGTGTGATAAATCATTTAAATGAGTTAACACGTCATTTATTTATTAATTGACATTGTAATTTTTTTTTATAAAGTTGGTTATTTATTAAACTTCATACAAAATAATTTATCACATCGGTTATTTTATAATGGACATGATAAATGGCGCTTTACCATGTCTGTTCTTCTGATAACCAACATGATAAATTGACAGGATTTCCTTTATCACGTCAGTTATTTTATAACTAACCGGATAAAGCGCCGAGATTTTATATACCACGTCGGATATAAACTAACTGAAGTGATAAAGATAATCTTAGTTTTTATTAAGTCGGTTATAAAATAACCGATGTAAAAAATCGATTCTCATCGCTTTATCACATTTCTTATAAAATAACCGATGTGAGAAATCGATTTTTACAGCTTTGAACGTCTGTTATATAGAACCTACATGAAAAATACCAACGTGTTAAACATTTTTTCCACTAGTTCATTGTAATGTTTGATTTATTTTCTCCATATTATATTCACGTTTATGATTAAAATGATATTTTTCTTAAACATTTTGCCTTAAAATTTTATAGCTTCTGCGAAATTATTTACCCTTAATGATCATCTCAGCTCAACCTTTTCTTAGGTTCTATTTTCCCATGATTCCAAGAAGTGTATTATGATTGATATGTTGGGTTAAGCTAAGGGAATAATGGTGTTATTAGAGGGTTTTTATGCTATGTTGTATCTTATAAAGTGTAATGTAATATTCATGTATGTAATCTATTTTCCAAAATTGCTAAACTGTTCGGTCCTTTAGGACATCATTCCTTCTAATCATGCCATTCTATTAAAATAATGCATTGGCTCAAGGATTATGGGGTTGGGGAATTACAGTTGGAATCATAGAAAGTTTAATACAATCCTTGGGAACTAGAATTAGAAAAACTAGGATTAGAGAACATTACCCTAAGATAGAATTTGAGGATTAGTATAGAAGAACTTTCCTAGAATTTTGGAAATGTATAGATTTTGTGTTTTTTTTGAGTAATACATCCCTATCTAGATATGATCAGGTAGACGAGGCTCTAGAACAGATGTACCTAGGAGTGAAATAACAGACAATGAGTTTTAGGCTTGACCCGGGATATCCTCGTACACAACAACAGGTGTTGATGAACTCTTCGTCATGACAATCTAGGGGGACATTCTTATGATAATTGAATTTTTCATTACAATCCATTATGAAGGATTTAGAAGTAAGTACTTACTCAAAGAAAATATTTTTTATGATTATAGATTACATAAAAAATCTTTTCAATTTACGTTAGGTATTTTACAAGTTTGGAATTATGCATTGTGATTCATAAAAAAACCTAGTATATGCCATTGTTTAGAAATGCTGCCCAGTAGAAGGAATAAGAACTCCTGCAATACGCATGATCCAAAGATTAATAAGGGTCATATCTTTCATGGTATTATGCCAATATTTAGAAGGGAAATAGTCTCCCATGTATTTTCATCATACAAAGAAATAATATCATGTGTTAATAAGATAAGTAAATAATTCTACGAGTCCTATGGATTTGAAGGTTAGTAGGAGAAGAAAAGGATGGTTGAGAGAAGGATGAATAAAGGGAAGAAGAGAAGGAATGAAGTTTTCATATGTGATAACTGTGGAAAGAATAACCTTGGTAAAAGCTTGAAGGGAATGAGAGTTTTTATAAGTGTGGAGAAAAAGGTCCCCATGTACGCGATTGCATGGGTAAGAAAAATGTTTCAAATGTATAATGATTTATCTGAAAGGATTTGGGACACTATACAAATCAATGTCCAAATCATCAAAATATGAGCCAAATGATGCTATTGGATGGAAATCAAGTTATGATACTACCACAGATGAAGAGGAATGACTAGTGTTCTCTTGTTTTAATTAAAGAATGATTTCATTTCAGTGTTTTATCAATGATGTAATGGTTATATGAATTATTGTAATAAATAAGGATTGTATTGCAGTACTATTTCATTGAGAATTTGATATTATATGGTTATAATAAAACTGACTCAATAGAAAGTTAAAAGTTTTGTAAAATACATGGTTGAAGGAAAGATAAACCTTAATATGGTTTTGATACTGAGGTTGTGATTTTGGAATAAGATATGATTGATTTGGATAAATTATATTTTATATTCTGGACTACTGTGAAACTAATTAATTGTGTGTTTATTATATTATTGTTGGAGTTTACAATATTTTTGGATATAAAGAGTATATCCAGAATTCTATAAGAAATAAGGGAGACTGAATGTATTCATTCAGGTTTTATGGTAATTTCGGGTGTTACCATGTTTTAAAAGAATACATGATGAAAATATTCACATCTTATTACGTGGACAAAAGGATCTTCATTGTGTTTACCTTCCTTATAAATTTTAAACTGTGAGTTTAGATAGACGTATTTTGGATAATTTTATAGGTTGGAATGGATTATGTTTTACATTTGATACTATTGTTATGGTTAAAGCATTTCAAAAGATTATTTTTGGATTGTTATAAAAAGGACAACCTGGAGGTCGGGCGACAACATGTCACATCCAACAAGGCCGCAAGATTTAAACCTGCAACCGAAGGGTGACAAGGGTGCATAACCTAACACTGGCCCATGTAATGTAGTTTTTTTAATATTATAACAAATTAATTATAAATTAATTATTTTTATAACCCTATATAATTAGAGTAAATATAATTTTTTTTTAAATTCTATTATATTTTGGAGTGAAAGATGTGTTTGTGGTAGGAATTAGTTGACAGATGAAACTATAATAGTTAAGCATATTTTTTCCTCTTATTCAATGAATAAATTAATTCTTAATCTTTAGGTAAGTGATATTAAAATAAAATGTGTTATCCTGATACCTTAGGTTTTTTTGAACTGATGATATTTTAAATCATCATAGATTGATGGATCTGAGGACCTCAGTTTTACACTTGTTTGAGATTTATGACCTAAATCACTCCCTATAAATATTTACATTTTCCCTAAAATTATGTGTCTTTAATTACCACCAATTTTCTTTTAATATAGATCATAATTTTGTGTTGAATTTTCCATTTCCCTCTTATTAAGACTATATTTTATTAACCAAATTTCAGATGTTGGTTTTCCAAAAAGGTATTTTTCTATTTTTTACCCTTTATTTTCGAAGAACAATTTCAAATTGCGAGGATTCAATTTTTTAATGAGGGGAGAATGTAACACCCCACGATATCATAGTATGTTATCGCTTAAAAGTTATTCAATAATTGGCACTACAAGCAACATAGAGTTTGAGCGCACCACGACTTACCAAACTAGCTACTCAAAAAGAGGTTATGAATAATATTAACTGAATTTTGAATTTTATATACTTCATATAGTTTTAGAATCTATATTATGTGTTTCTTAGATATAATATAAGAACAAATTAATTTTTTTAGATAAAAGATATTTTTTTCATAAAAAAGATATTTTACGGCCTTTTAATGGTGAACACTTTTTAAAACCTATATCTAACATTTTTATATATTATATTTTATGAAATTAAATTATAATTTATAAGCGGGACATAAACCTTTAGTTTGGATATTGTTTTGGTACATTTTTTATATGTTTCATATTTTGATGAAAAGTGAAAAATACTAAATTTTAATTGAAAAAAACTTTTTAAATTGAAATAATTTATAATGTTAAATTATGAATTTGAATTGTTTTTAAGTATAATTAGATTATATTTTTTATCATTTAATACAATTTAGGTCATTATAAGTAATTTCACATTTAAATTTGACACAAAAACATTTCATTCTTTTAATGGTTTTTACTTTTTAAAAAGCGGTTTTTTGGTTTTCAAAGGGAAATAATTTTAAATCAATTAATGCAAATTATTTGTTTTGAATTTGGTAAAATAGAATTCATTTTTGAATTTGGAATATCAAAATTAGGATAGAGTGAATTTTTGGTAATTTTATGAAAACTTTCTATTTTTGATGAATTGTGAAAAACACTACGTTATTATTTAAAACATAATTTTTTTAAATTATTATATATTCTTTTTAAATGTATTTTAAGTCAATATATATATATATATATATAACATTTATAATCTCAATTTAATTAAATAGATTTATATTCTAATAAAATTAGATGTATAAAATTTTATTGAACTTTTTAATATCTTTTACCCACCTTCTAAGAAAATTTAAAAATTTGCATAAAACATGATTTTACATCTTTTGTGAATTGATTTGAAAAAATATGAGAAATACCATTGACATCAGTCTGTAAAATGTGGTTCAATAAGAGGAAAAATATTTTTTGGTGAATAGTAATTTTTGACTTATCTACCATGGATAAAAGTAAAAAAGATATCATATTTACCCTGACACATGTCCTTGTTCTATTGGATAAGTTTATTTTGAAAAAAAACAACCTTATGAATAAAATATGATCATTTTGGTCCACATGGATTAGATTAGGACATTTATTATTATTTTATATAAAGAAGATTAAAAAGTGTAAAATTCAAAGTTTAATAAGTAAATAATTTTTAATAATGGGTTATACATAAGATAAATTCGACTATAATTATTTATTATAAAGATTAAAATATTTAATACATAATGGTATTTTATATATAATTTTTAGACATTAAATAATTATTTTTATTAATCACACAATGATGATACAATAATTACCTTATTAATTAAAGATTAAAATAATTGATATTATAAATATCAAAATAAATGTAAATTGAGATTTATGATGCATTCCACTAATTTTATTGGTTAATATTACATTTTAGGAATTATTAAATGTATTTTTTTATAAGTAATCATGTTTTTCTGAATTTCAAAAATGCAAAAGACCAAATAGTGTCAAAATTGACATAAATGAGTTTTTAAAACAAATATTATATTGTTATATTATATAATAGTCATAAAAATACAATTATAGTCCAAAGGAATCTTATTATGATATATACTTAATTAATGAACCACATGAGGTTCTCTTGGAATTTTATAGTATGTTTATTAATCCCGTCATATAAAAATACAAGAAGACATTGTAAAAGTCAAACTATTTTACTAAGAGTTAAATCTAAAAGATAAGGATAAAATGGTAACCTAAACATTCCTAAAACCTATTGTTTTAGAGGATTTAAACCCATAGTAACCTAAATCTAGAAATAAATTCATTTTTATCCATTAAAAACTGAAAATTAGTTTATAGTAATATAATAATTCAAGCTTTTCCTAAAGTAACCCTCACCTCTCTTATAAATGTATACATCCCCATCTCTCAATATCACGCCTCCAATGCCATTTGTCTCAGCCAAACCCTCCCCAAATCTCCTCCAAACATCCTTCACATCAAACTAGAGGCCTTACCATAATCAGAAAGCATTCCTAAGGATCCATTTTGTTCAAATCAAAAGGAAACACTCAAAGAAGAGATAATTATTTTATCACCTGTTTCAAAATTCATTTCTTCTTCCACTGTCTCTTTCATTATTATTTCCATACCAAAATAATAACATATTTACCTTCTAAATAATATAATGTTATTATAAATATGGTAAAACCATATTCATTATTCTACCCATCCTATGAATGATAAAGTCACCATGTGTGTGTACGTACGACTTACCATCTCCTGGCCGTGGTGTAAATTTTTATTCCACACTATGTTATTTAAATGGATATATTGATGAGTAATATATTTAGAAATAATTAAAATAACATGATAATGTTTCTCTATAATTAATATACCATCCAATTCAACACTTTTTAATCATTAAAGAAATGATATCGTTGTTCATGGATACGTACGACTTACCGTCTCCACGGCACGATGAGATTCATTTTGATGTTGACCATTCAACCATGATTTTTAAAATACATATTATTAATAGTTATGTACTATATGACATAACAATTCTACTACATATATATGTTTCTATGTGTGTGTGTATTTATATATATCTTATTCATTTACTTCTGTTCAATATGATATGAATACAGAAACAACGTTTACGCGTAAGTACGGCCTACCCACTCCACAAATGGTGTTTTCAATTTCATATATATATCTATTATACATATTTATAATATAAATATTATATATATATATATATATATAATTTTTTATATTCTAGAAGTATTTAAATCATTGTCAAAATGATACGATCAAGAATAACATGTTAAAACACTTACGATAAAGAAAACTATTATTACAAGAAATTGTAATTTAACATGGAAATCCCTATTAAATGGGATGTATAAAGTCACAAATGAATCATGTATTATATATTATTTAATATGAATATGTTTCTTGTATAACTTAATCACATACTATGGTCATTATACAGGAAATTAAATGTCCCATTGACCAAAGGAAAGTTCATGGTAAGGGTTAATTCCACAATCTCAATGTTATCCGAGATTGTTTATGTGTAAGTATTTTCTAGGAAATATTTATTATCCATGTCCATGATTCATTAAATTTTTTTAAAATGATTCTTTTAAGATAGTCATTAACTAAAACATCATTTTAAATGTTTTAAATATTTATTCTTCTAAATATTTCTCATTAATGTCCATGTTTTCAAAATAGTTTAATGGATTTATTTATATGTTCATGATTGTTTTAAAATGTTAATTCCTTTCAAAATTATCACAGAGGTAAGGGAAACTTTGATTCAAAAGTATCTTTTAAATAAATTCCTTTATAAATGTGTGACTTTTAAATTATTTCCCAAAATTGGATATTTCTCTCGAAAAGTTTTACTCATCATTGTCAACTATGTCATCATCTTTATTGGATATTATTCTTGATTAAGGTTGATTTATTATAATACAATATTCCATATTGTTTTGAATGAGTTATGATATGTTTGATTGTGGATGTGATATTTTTATACCTTTCATGGTTTATGGTTGAAGTATTGGCATTTCATATGGTAGTTTTAAAACAAATGTTTTTGTTATGTTTCAACATTTTCATATGTGGAATGCAGTGGACTTAGTAAGTGGTGGGTGGTGCCCACTATAGCACCTCAATGCATCTGTAGGTCTCACGAGAAAAATTAGTGTCTTGGCCCAAGGCCTTGACAACAATTTTATTTGTAGTCTTAGCATTAGGCCTTGACTATGTGGTAATGATGTCCGGTATT
The DNA here is from genome assembly GCA_963277665.1 of Viscum album. Lineage (NCBI taxonomy): Eukaryota > Viridiplantae > Streptophyta > Magnoliopsida > Santalales > Viscaceae > Viscum > Viscum album. The sequence continues at coordinate 678,452,415 of OY728163.1, forward strand.
AGGCATTCCCTCATTATGAAAATAATTTTTACATGTGATTATTAGACTAGTAGAATATCAATGTGCATGTTTATATGGAAATGTTTGATTTTTTTTCTCTATATTATGTTCATGTTTATGTTTAAAAGGCTGTTTTTTACACATATTTTTGTAAAAGTTTATAGCTTCCACTAAATTATTTACCCTTCTTGAGCATTGGTGCTCACACATTTCTTATGTTTTATTTTTCCAGGATTCTAGGAAGTGTATTATGATTGATATGTAGGGTTAAGCTAAGGGAATAATGGTGTCATTAAAGTATTTTTTATGTTGTGTTGTACATTATAAATTTTAATGTTACATTCATGTATGTAAGCTATTTTCCATGACTGGTAAACTGATCGGTCCTTCAGGACTTGGTACCTTGTAATCATGCCAACGTATTAATATAATGCCCCATTTCTGGGCTTTTGGGGTTTGGGAGTTACATATTATGGTCACTAAGTGGTGTGATACTAGTGTGGGAAGGGCAGGAATATCAAGCCACATTGCCCGAGAGAACTAGTGGAGTGCCTATATTGTGATAGAATGGATCATTTTCAATAGTTTTGTCAGTTTTTCTCACCAGCAGCTGGTGATATGAGACCTTATATGACTCCTCGTTCAATAGTATCACCATAAGATTATCATCAGTCTAGGAACTAGAATTCTTATGGTCATTCTGGCTGAGTTGGAGGTCCTGGTCTTGGTATCCAGTCGGCAGGCTTTCAACGACAATAGGGTGGATCAGCTCAGTATGGCCAGGCAGGGTCACAGGGCCATGATACATGCCAGATATTCATAGTGGATCATACCCAATAGGAGAAATATCTCTAACCCTATACAGTTTGAGGTACGATCCTAGTTTCCTTAGTTTTATCTTCTGAACTTTTTGATACGGGGGCTTCCCATAGTTCCATATTTGTCGCTATTGTAGAGAGCACTGGGATCTATATCTTTACCACTATCATTGTCTTGACATTGGACACTTAGTTGGGGACAGAAATGGCTAGTGTATAACTATCCATGAAGTTCCCTCTTGAGGTTGGTGGGTGTCACTTCTTATGGTATCATTTTTTATTAGAGATGACATGATATGACATCATTCTCAGAATATAATGGTATGTTTCCTTCCATATTTTTTTTTGATTTCTATCATCTTTGGTTGAGTTTCACATCACTGAAGGGTGGAACCTTTTTACATAAGGTAGAATGTGATGTCAAGACCAGCAGATCAGGACCTGAGCATCATGTGTTGGGAGGAGTTACAACCCAAATTTCTAGTCTATATCTAGATTACAAGGGGACTTCAAAGTTAGACATTCATCCAGTGGTGGATCATTTAAAGGATGTATTTTCAGAGGAATTTTCAGGTTTTCTTTTAGAGAGAGATGTGGAATTTTCTATTGATCTTATGCCAGGGGCAGCACCACTGTCCATTCCTCCTTATAGGATGGCTACACCATAGTTAAAGGATCATAAGATGCTATTAGAGGTGATACAAGAAAAGGGTTTCATTCGACCCAGTAAATCTCCTTTGGGGTCTCCTGTCCTATTTGAAAAGTAGGCGTGCAGTACCCTAAGACATTATATAGATTACCGGATGCTGAACTAGTTGACGGTCAAGAACAGATATCCCTTACTAAGGATTGATGATCTCTTTGATTAGCTTCATGGGGCCTGTGTGTTCTCAAAGATTGAATTCAGATGTGGTTACCATAAGTTTCATTCTAGACTATCTAATATACCTCTTACAGATTTTTAGAGCATGTATGGTTGGTATGAGTATGTGGTTATACTGTTCGGTCTCACGAATGCGCCTGCAGTTTTCATGGCAGTGATGAACTGAGTGCTCCATCCATACTCAGATTCATTCATGGTAATCTTCATGGATGATATCTTCGGGTTCTCTAACACTCGACCAGACCATCATACACATATTGAGATTGTTCTGATTGCACATAGAGAGCATCATTTATATTCTAATATCTCAAAATGAAACTTTTACATAGGCCAAATTCACATCTTGGGTCGTGTTATCTCAGATATAGGAGTATCAGCAGACCTAGAGAAAGTGAGAGTAGTAGTTTCTAGGGAGCAGTTGAAGAATGGATTCTATGTGTGATGTTTTCTATAGTTGTCTGGAATCTACACACATTTCATATAAGTCTTTTCACACTTAGAAGAACCACTAACAGGCCAGACTAAAAAGTGTGCATAGTTCTTGTGGTGAAATTCTTATAAGTATGCCTTTCAAGAGATGAATGAGAGGATAACATTAGGACCAATACTAGTATTTCCAAATCTGGGCAAGAGTTATACATTTTACTATGATGCATTAGGTATCGAGCTCTAAGCAGTTATTATGTGGGATAAGGAGTCATTGCATAAGGGTCTCGGCAGTTCAGGCCACATGAGAGGAACTACATGATGCATGATCTCTAGCTAGTTGCTGTTTTTATTATTTATGTTGTGGGAGACATTATCTTCTGGGATAGCATTTTTTGGTTTTCACCAACAACGAAAATCTCAAGTATATCTTCAGTCAGCACGATCTGAATCTGTGATATAGAAGGTGGGTTGAGTACCCTCAGTCCTTTGACATTGAGCTTACCGACACACCTGGGAAAGGAAACAAAATGTCTAATGCACTGAGTAGGAGGACTCAGATATAGGATGTTCAGGAGGCCAGCCATGAGTGGCAGCTTATGGCTCAGTTCGTTGAGATGCATTTGGAGGTGCGTGACAGACAAGGGTAGACGTTCCTTTCTTTTGTAGCTTTTACCTCTATACTACTTGATCGAGTGGGAATGAGGTAGTTATCATATTCATAAATATTAGTTCAATGGGAGTGTCTGTCAAGATAGGATCCAATTACTGGATGGAATGTCGGTGACGATGTGGTATTGAATTTTCATAGACGTGTATGGGTGTCAGCAAACATTCGTGAGAAGTTGACGTGGGACTTTCATTCCTCAGTTTAAGAAATTCATCAGTGTTTCACCAAGATGTATTGAGATCTGAACCATCAGTATTGGGGTCTAGGAATGAAGAGAGATGTTGATGGTTTTGTGATGAGGTGTACCACATGTCAGCTAGTGAAGGCAGATCAGCAGTGATGAGCAGATATTTTTCAGCAGTTACCCATTCTTGTGTGGAGGTGGAATGATGTTGCGATGGACTATGTGACAGTTTTATTGAGGTTTCCTCGATGGAATGATGTAGTTTAGGATGTCATTGAAATACACATGAAGGTTTATAACTTCTTGTCAACCAAGGAGACCTTTAGTGTTTATGATCTCGAATGGTTTTACATCTTAGAGGTTGTACGCCTACACGGGGTTCCACACTCCATTTTTTAGACAGGGTCACACAATTTACTTCTTGGGTCAGGAAGGGAATACAAAAGGCTTGGGGTACAAGTAATTCTAAGTACAACTTTCCATACCCAAATAGATAGACTTTTCGAGCATACAATTTTGGTTCTAGATGACATGCTTCGAGCATGTGTCCAAGATTTTGGTGGTTCTTGGGAGAGGCGTATACATTATTTGGAATTTTCCAAAAAAAAAATAGTTTTCAAGAATCTATTCAGATGGAATGTTATGAGTCCTTGAATGGTAGGTCATGCTGATCACCCCTATGTTGGTTGGAAGCATGAGAGGCAGCTATGCTGGGAGATCGTCTTATCCAGGAGACAATAGATCAGATAGAGTCGATTAGGATGTGGATGGCTACTGCACAGTCACAACAGAAGTCTTATGATGATCGACAGAGATGACCTATAATGATCGAGGTTGGAGATCTAGTTTTTCTATGGGTCACACCGAGGTTGGGACACAAGAGGATTAGAAGATAGTGTAATCTTTCACCAAGGTACATCGGACCTTTTGAGGTTTTTGAAAGGGTTGTTCTGGTTTCCTATTAGTTGTAGTTACCTCATAGGTACAGGGATATGCATGACGTTTTCCGTGTTTCTTAGTTGCGGTGTTACTTCTCAGACCTGTATCATGTATTTCAACCTGATGAGTTTGAGTTGGGGTGGATGCATCATTTTAGGAGCCTCCCATCTGTATTACTAATCATTGTGAAAAACATATCAATGGTCTCTGTTCCTCTAGTATAAGGGCTATGGAAGACCGAGAAAGTACAGGACGAGACTTGGGAGTGGATATCTGATGTATGATCCATGTGGCTATAGTTTTTTTAGGTTTCCTATTATATGCCATCTTGCTAGGGAAATTTGGGGACAAATTTCATTAAGGGGGGATGTTTTTAAGAAACCATATATTCTTTTCATGTATGTCTTTCTTTTCTTGTTGTTTTTTGAGAAAATAGGAGTTTTGAGTAATTTCAGGAGTATAAGCCATATACTTATAAGTACACATATTGTACTTGGTTGCCACGGGTGACCATGTACTAGCCGTGTAACTGTTGAGTACATGGCTGTGTGGGGTGACCCGGAGGCCACCTAAAGTGGGGCCTTGTAAAGGCATGTACATGAACTGTACTATTGATGAACACACCGTATACTTTATTTTTATTTCATAAAATGTTCTAGGGTCATGTCTAATCGACATAAAACCCTTTTTAGCTATTCATCTCGTCCAAGAGAGACCGTACATCGTGATTCTTCTCTGATATGTTGACTCTTTATCCATTCTCCAAATCAACCACCATCAACTTTGTTGGAACTGCCATAGTAAGATCTTCCTTATTCTAGAGATTCATTTCCTGATTACTCTTCTTTTGTGAGTTATCTTCAGTTGAATTTTTTTAACGTTTTTCTATATCTACATCGTTATCGGGCGATTCAAGGCCTGATGCTCCCGTATATCGATTGTACAACACTGAGGTAGGTGTTTTGAACCTTTTTGTAGTTATTCATTGAGTTATATGTGCAAAACATTCCAATACCCTTTTTCAAGCTATTTTAGGTTCATGGTTTTTAGAAATATTATTTCCAACTATGCCTTGTGTGCTTCAGTAGGGTATTTATGATGATAAATATGGTTATATACCTTGGTATGTATGATTTCCCATTTTTTTCTTCATTTTGACCATTTGGTCTAGCGTTTACAATTAGTATCCTTTTTTTCCATGCCTAGTGTTGTTAGGATAGAGTGATTTTATCAAACATGTAGTGATATGTTTTAGACTATTTATCCAAGTAGTTATTGAGGTTTAATTTGGATTTCATATACTATTTGTGCATATTTGACTTACACAGGGCTGTGGGAGCCTAGTGTAGTAGACCATAGGGGGAATAGATGTAAGGGCTTTCCTAAAGTGTCTATTTACATTTACGTTGTGAGACTATAGGTGGGATGGACTTTGGTATCCTTTAATGTTTCTGTAGTTCCTCCTTACAATACCACAAGGGGAATTGGATGTTGAATGCTTCCTCAGAGAGTCTATAGTTACTAATAAGAGACCACATGAGGAACTTACGGTGAGTGATTCCTCAGAGAGCCTATGCTAATGCTGATCCAAAGGGGTTAGACTGTGAGTACCTCCCATAGGGTTGCTTGTGTTTGATTGGTTGAACTAGATGGGTTAGGCTATGAGTACATTCCATAGGGTTACTTATGATTTTTGGTTTCTCAACTAATTAATGAAAATGATTGTAATTTTAACTGTAAGACAATTTACTTTGATTACTTCTTTATTTATTGCTTCATTTTTCATATTCCATGCCATATATATTCATTTACTATTAGGCACAGATCTTTGGGTGGTTTCCTACTAGGATTCATCTCACACACTATTTGGGTCATGCATTCGGGCCCAAACAGATTATATTGTTACTGATCTAGATAAGGACAAGAACCCTTCTACTTTAGGTAAATGATTGCTATGGAGATGGAGAGCATGAGACCAAGTTGAGGCTTTCTATGTTGTAGGAGTTTATTTGATTTCTTTGTACTTTTTTAGTATTGTATTCTTGTAGTGTTATTGTTTGGAAACATTCTTATACTTATGTATAATTCATAATTTAAATATGTTCTCCAGTTGTTTATTTCTCTAGTCTTCCATTGTTTACCTATTTCATTTTGTTATTACTTTTTCCACATTTGTTATCTGTTTATTTCTGCTACATTACTCAAAAAATGAGGTCATAGTTTCTCCACTATCACACCCAAGGCCCTAACTGCTAGTCATTAGACTTTGGCATTTGGGGAATTGCGCTTGAGTCAACGTGACCAACTAGGTATGGGGCACCTCTTGGTGGCTCCCAGAACCAGGACATTACATCAGTGGAAGAAGGTAAAGGTTTGATCTCAAATTTACATCATTGAGACATATTTTGTATTATAGACCAATTATTTTATGTAGTGTATGTGTGATCAATATGAGGTATTTTTCATGAATATAATATTATATATAGAAAATATTGTTCTGTTTCTTGAATTCTCTTTCAATGATGATTTAGAATAAAATTATGAAGTTCATAGGGGTTTCTTTGTCTCAATTTCACTTTATGGAGAGATGTTTAATATCCAATACTTTAATTCACTTCTATTGAAAAAAGTATAAATGGATGTATTTTTAATATAATTATATTTATATTTAATTCACTCAAAAATCCATATTATATTACATCACTCATTTTATTTTAATTTAATTTGTAATGAGTTTGAAAGGGTATCATCCCACTATCATTTTTAAATCAAGAATGGTATGAATAAATTAGAATTTATGGAACTATTGTGTTAAATTTATTTATAAAACCAATATTAATTTATTCCCCTCCATTTATTATATGAGTTTTATATATCATATAACAATTTCATTTTCATTACTAAATAATTTACTCAATGAGACTATCTTGGATCAAAATATAGTGTCCAAGTGAAATATTTTGAAGGGATGAGTGTAGCCAGATAATCTTCCTCTGAATTCATTGTTCTTCTTTTAGATTGATTCCAATAGGGTTTATTTTTTAAACAAAAAACCCACAATACCTCCCTTATTTGTGCCATTAGATTTCTCTATGAAACATTATTCTAAAGGCAAGAAGTTATTTGGGTTTCTTACACATAATTCTTAGGAACTCACATTGGTTACGAGGATGGTCAGTATAGCTCATCAAACCCTATTGGGGGAATTATTTCATACACTAGGACACTCATATAGATTTAATTATTGTTCATGAATCCTTCCAAATTACACATATGAGACTCGTTAACCAATATTTGAAATTATTTGATACCATGTGTTATTTTAATAGTTCATACATATAAGAGTTACCTCATCGATATGAACATTTATATACACCATTGTTTATCCATTAAAAAAACTATAAATATGTATCATATATTCTAAAAATTATCTCATCAGTACATAGTAATGAAAAATTATTGGTGACTTCTGTTTAATGGAAAACATCTAGGCACTCTTTTGTTTATCACCATCATGGAAGGTGTTAAATGACTATAGTCTCAGGATTAGGCCCATGAAAAGGACTTAATATGTATCCTTATGAATTTAATAAGAACCCAACTAGTTTGATGAAACATAATGGATAATTTCATACATTCTAAGATTTTGTGATGAGAAATAATCCATTCAGTTTAGAATCCTGTAGTATGAATGGATGTGACAAATATTACTATCATTGGTTAATGTGGAACATACACATGGAATTTTTTTTTGATTAACCATTAAGGGAATACTGACTAATAAGGATGAGTTGGTCTCACAAGGAATATGGCCTTGTGAAGATATAACTTTCAAGAAATTTGTCTCAATGATATAAATGTGATGATAATCAAAGGGAATATTGACCTTTGGTTGGTAGTATTATTTTATCGAGAATATGGCCCCCTTGAAGGATGATCTACACTAGATATAACCTCAGGAAAAGTATAGAGATTACTAAAAATATTGGGTTTCAAACTCCTATAGGTTCATATGTATCCCTTTTAAATTTTATTCAAAGACTACATAGTTTTAATGAAACAAATCAGGGTCACGTGGTAGGAATGTACCATGAGATTTAACATCATGTAGTGTGGATGTTTTCATGCAGTTTAACATCAAGTGAAAATGAAATTATGAAAAAAATTAACATCATCTTGTGGAGATGTTATGTTAAATAATTAATCATCATGAAACTCAGAAAATATTCAATGATGTTAATCATCATGAAGCTTGGATGACTCGTTGATTCCTATGACACAACACAATTATAGTATTATAAATAATAAATAAACCTTTATTCCCATGTGAGTCACACATAGTGTGATAAAAAAAAGATATAATATCAGTTTTATTTTATTAGGGTGCACAATATTAGATTAAATGGGAATTACATAGTGGTACTACCCTGGTATGATTCCTATGTCATAAGTGGGAATAAAATAATAGGCTGAGTGTAACTTATGAATGAGACGACCATATATTCTTATCCAAATAAGTGAGTCTAGTAATGATATTCTTAGGGATTCAAACTAGGAGGAATCCCATTAGACAAAATAAAGTCTGGGTTAACTCATATTAAGAGGCATGTGTGAGGATATATTAATTTTTGGTAATGACTTGATTGAATTAAATCTCAGAGCCCACATATTCAATGATTAATGTGAGAAACAATGGATAATACGAGATCAAACACATTTCATGAAGATTGAAATTAATTTTTAGTGGGTATTATGCACTTTGGAATCCCTGGAGTGACGAATCGTCTCATGATCAAGACATGAGGCACCCAATGCTTATTACAACATGCATCTTATACTCATTCCTTAATATTTCATTTACATTCCAACTATAATATTTTAGACTATTAGGGACACATATAACCTGATTGATGATAGAATACACAGTATAATATCCTTGTGGAATGACTTTAAAATATTTGACATGTTTATTATTTCAAATCGAATCATGATGGTAAGACACATAATTATAAAGGGATATGTGTGGTTAAACAATATTTAGGTCTAGCCACTATTCTTGTTTTATAGATTTGATTATAGGGTTTATTTCTGTAATTAGAAACAACCAATGACTCCCATATATGTGACAAGGGATGTCACTATGGAATTTATTTCCAATGGTAGTAGATCCTTAGGTATTATTACTAATGAGTCTTATAAAGTCACATTCATCAAAAATATGGTGGGTAAGGATCATTACACCCTATTAGGGTGTAATAATTCCATACACTAGTAATCTCTTATATATTTAAGTCATGTTATTCAATTCTACCCAAATTTGAGTATTGGACTTGTTATCCTATGTTAGAAATTAGTTATTATCAAGTTTCATTGTGAATGTATATGTGTATTAGAGGTATCTCATTGATTTGAACATCAATTTATATAATATGTTATCCATCAATGAAACCATATTTATATATCATAGGTTATCTATATTTATATTTTTGTTAGTTAAGAATTAATATTTATAGGTCACTACATCTTGTTGATAGATAACTAAAAACTCTTATGTTTATTGTCATCAAAGATGTTGGAATATATTTGCAGTTTTTAGATTGAATGCATGAAAAATAATTCATAAAAATCATTACGCAATTAATTAAAACCCACGCAGTTCGATAATCCTTAATTGGGCATGGAAAACCTTTTAAGGTAGCATGATAAGGATCGATCCATGATTTTCAACATCATGAGATGAGGCTGATTAATCCAAAGATGACTAATAATGGAGGATGTGGAACTTATGCATGAGAATCTATTTCTAGTTGATCATGAAGGAAGTATTTTCTAATGAGTATGGTATGGTATCACATGGAATATTTCCCTAGGAAAATTTCTCTCACCGGGAATATTAACTATTCCGAATAATGTGATGAGACATAGAGGGGTTAGGGTTATATTGGTGGGGAAATGGTTTTATCAGGAACATATTTTGAATGAGGGATGATCAATAGGTAATATATTCCTAGTGGAGTTGGATAGTAGATTTCTAATTTTGGCTTTAAACCTTAAAGAGGGGCCTCACATATCCCATAAAACAAGTGTCAAATACCACATAGTTTGAATGACACAATCTAATGTCATATGATAGGACCGCACAATTCAGTTTAACCTCATCTGGCAATGAATTCATCATTAAATTTTACTTCATGTGACGATATATTGGATGTAAAATTTAATATCCTTCTGCATGTATGTTATGTTATAAAATTTATCATTTTGAATCTCATACATTATGTTATGTAGTTTATTATTGTCAAGCACAGATGCCTTGTTGTTTCTTGCAATGTATCTGAATTATAGTAATAGAAAGATCAATAAAACATCTATGACTCTCTAAGTCATAATTTATGTGATAAAAAAGTGATATAATATCATTTATATAACATTAGAGAACATGATGAGGGATGGAACAGGGATTACACAATGGTATCTCCCAAGCAGGATTCATATATCATAAGAGGGTAGATAGTAGGAGGGTAAGAAGGGATTATGCTTGAGCATCTCTCAAACTCCCAACCTAGTAAGTGATTTAGGTTAATGTATGTATGGGGACACAACTAGGATGATACTCATGTGAAGAAATTTTATTTACTCTAATAAAACTATCAACATTAATGTCTAATCTCATGCATGTCCTAAACGGTGTGAGAAACAAGAGAGAATATGAGTTCGAATGAATTATATGAACTCATTTGATTATATTTTAATGGATATTATGAACAAATGATTAAAATTACTGAATAATCATATCATTCATGTGACATTAGGCATCTTATGATTGTTATATGGGGAATATACTGCTCATTATATTGGGTAAGCTTATAGTTTGACATATTATGCTTAGTATGTTGGAAATAATGTTTGACATCGTGTTGTTGGAATATTATATTATGTAGGTAATCATCTTGTAGATATGATGTATAATAGATAGTTTAACAACATGCAGTATAGACATTAGGCTATACAATTTATCATCATACGACTTAGATGTGTGTTGAGAAGGTGGCATCTTGTGATAAGGAAGTTATGATATCTAGTTTATCATTATGTATATTAGTTGTGGGTCACATAGTTTTACATCATGATTTAGGGATGTAACTGATGTGTATAGATGTTATTATACATAAGATTTAATTTTGTGTTAATATTAATAATAATTTGTCGATTTGAAATAACATGGTCACTAGAGATATGTACCATCGAGGTCATTTTTTTATATAAACCCAGGGGGTAAAATCCATTTCATTCATTACTACTCCATGAAATAAACATTGGAAATCCATATGCTTCATAGGATAGTATGTTTAAGAATATGATAGTGAACAAGTTTATATCCATCTATTTGACATAAGAGAATGTGATTTGTGATGTGGGTGTGACTTCCAAAGGATGAAACAATGTCATCATGAGGAATTATTTATAAATATCCATCAGCAAAGAATCCTATATGATGCATCATTGATGAAGAACCATTTCAAAATCCCCAATCATGAAGAAACTTATATAAATAACCCTTCACAGTGAATATTATTTCATATTGGAGATTCTTCATAGAGTTTTGTAGAGGTTCTTTGTGGATATATATAATGTTATTTACTTTTTAATAAATTTTATTATCCTTTTGAAATTTAAAACATTCTCATACCTTATTATAGGTTCATTGTTCTACATGTTTGTCTCATCTACATCTCCATATGTCCATGTGTTTCTCGACCTATGTTATATCTAGTCCTATATTTGGAAATATTTAAGTATTTATTGATGGTTCTGAGTAAACAATTTCGCTAAAATTGGGGCACATGTAGGTCAAGGAAGGTGGTTATTATAAAATAAAATAAATATATGGATACTAAAAATGACTTAGGCCTCATGTAGGGAAGTGGGGTCATATAGGGGTGTGTATTTTCACTGTAAATAAAGAGTGTACTGAAGGTAGGTACCCTAGAGAGTATGATATTTTCTATCACATAAAACTCTTCTGGAACATCATAAACAAAACTTCTTCAGGGGTAGGTGTTTAATTTTTCGGAGGATGATATGATTCAAATATTTTGAAAGTCACTTCACAAGGCTTATATTAGTGCTTTGATAAATCCAAATTTTCTAAAATTTTAGATCGAAAATCATATGTGAGATGTCCTAGAATTAATCGTTCTGATAAAAAATTCTCATCATGTTCTATGAGATCAAATAAAATTCTGATTTTCCAGTAGAAATGATAAAACTCATCTCTAAGGATGTGATAACATTTTGATTATGGGATATAATGTTATATGACAATACTAAATTCTTTTTGAAGAATAGTTTATTTTTAAAATCCATATATTTTTTTAGAGGATATTATCATTGAAAAAATGATTCATTTAAATATTTTTTATTCCATTTACGTTTCTCTTTGGTAACCTTATCCTTTGGTAGAGTTTTTGGATTTTTTAATCCCCAATCCCCCCTTGAAATGGGTTTTGATAATCAATAATCTTATTTGGAAGATATGATATCCCAAAAAAATATTGTTATCAATTAAATATATGTAATCCCTTATATAAGTGAATCCTAGGACTATCATTCTTTATTTTTTATCAATGTATTCTTTGTTTTCCTAATATCTTATCACATGAACTTCTACATTCCTAGAACCTATGCATTGTGAATTTTTTTTCTTGTTGGGAGTTAACATTGTTCATGAAATCCATCAAAAACAAAGAAATCCATTATTAATATACTGTAAAATGACATTTTATCTTATTTATAAACTCAACATATCTTTATAGCAATGTTATATGGCCCATATAGAACTATGTAGTTTTCATAACACTATGCTTATAATTTTTTATTTTTTATTCATCTAAATCCCATTAATCTCACCAAAATCATGTATTTTGTATAATGAAAATGATAATTACTCATGAATAGATCCTTTATGCGGTTGAGGAGAGTAGTATATCCATGCTCGAAGCTGTTGGGAGTAGTGATTGAGAATCTATTCAATATGAATGACACGTTCTATCAAATTTCATGGTTTCAGACCTCAAATATTATTATATATCAGATAGTTTTCTGATATGTGGTTTAATATTAACAACTAATGTTTCAATTCCTAAATAACTCTATAAAAACCAACTATTTCCTAGGTCAACAGACACAATGATTCTATTTAAGAGAACATATCAGTGGAACGTAAATATATCGGAGAAGTGGATTATGCAAAACTATACGTCATAGGTTCCACTCCACTAAAATAGGTGGAGGTGTAGTTAGGATTATAGCCATATATTCATAGTTCTGATTTTATAATTAATAAATCTATATCTAATAATAAGTGTGGTTGGTTTAATTTTTTTTTTCATTATCGTGGGAGAACATTTATAATAGAAAAGTATTCAATTTTTTGGGTGCCTCAGATATGTGAGGAGTTTAGATAGGAGATCAAAGTTGTGTTCTATTATATATATATTATGGTTTGTCAAAAAACATCACCTTACTATAATGATATCTTCTAATAAACTCTTTATAGAATGATCCCAAATACCAAAACACTTCACATAACCCATAGGAAAGTTGTCATCAACATTTTAGATGTATAGATTATTATAAGAGTCCTAATTAATAGGGAATTCATGATGTATTAAATACCTTAGTATCAATATGGGAGGATGAATAGGGCACTCCTTCACTCATAATATAATTATACATGATAGGGAAAAATGTATTGTTTTGAGAGGAACATTGATATAATCCTAAAATACATCTTTTTGGAATCGACACATGTCAAACCAAATAGTTAATATATAGAAGAAAATACCCCATAGACTTTCCCAATTTATCAATCACGAGGAGCAATATATGAATACTTTCCAATACTGGAAGAAATATGTTACACTCAATAGGGATAGAAATTTTACTCAAAAGTTGATCAGCTAGTTTAACAACAAACCTTTCATCCCATGTTTTTAAGAGGTCATCGACCACATATACCAGAGCCTAACACATGAGTGTGAATTGTAGGATTTATGAAGAATGAACAACCAGTGGTGAGGCAACAGATTAATATAGATGTTAAAATTTTAGCAATGTTATATATCTTATTTAGACACATTAAAATATGGAAACATAATTTTATTCCACTTTCTCATTATATGTTATTTAGTGGTGGATTTCTTAAAATTTTAGGTTCTATGAGTTTAAAAATGACCATTCTATCAAAAGAGCATTCTTTAGACCACATCCTCCATGTATCTATATAGTCTAGCTAAATATGTTTGAAAAGTTTGGATACATAATAATCTAAATAGACCTAATCAATTTTTGTTCACACCATACTATTACATATCTAATATCATAAAATACAATGTTTCTGGCTCCTATGTACAACAAGGGTAACTCAGGTAACATAAAAAAAAGTTATTTCCACCATGATTGACGACGATTTAATCTGCTAAAGGTATTCACCATTCATATTTGAGAAACCATTATTTTTTATGTAAAAGAGAATCTATACTCCTCTCAAAATATCATACACCATGAATCATATAATGGGGTAATATTAATTCTAGTTACATTTTACCTAAAAATAGATGGGTATGCAAGTGTTATATCCCCTATCTGAGGTTTTGTTCAGTCTCAAAAATTCATATAACAATTTCTTCAATCATTCCTACCAAAATGGGAGGTTATTTAAGCTTGTGCTATTATTCTAGGTTACTTCAGAAGCCAAGTAGGAGGAGGAAGAGGAATAAGAATATCATCATGTCTTAGAGATATGGTGGATTTATAAGTTATCATACCAAATTAAATCACTATGTTCTCATATACTACATTAAAAAATCAAATGATTAGATCCAACAAAAATTTTGGGAATGGGACTCTTTCTATAAGAAGTGTATCTCCTCAATCATATATTCCTTTATATGCATCATTCCCTATCTTGTATAAAGGATTTGATGCTTTTAGAAGCATGGTATTTCTTGAATAGGTCTCCATATTTCATTAGAAGGAAGTATTTATGACTAAAAAAATGACTGTGTGGTTGTCCAAATATAAATATTTTAATCATTACAATGAGGTGAATGGTTACATTGAGAAAATAGAATCTATAATCCAATATCATATGAGTGGTAATTCTAATACAAATTTGTAAGAATAAATACTCACAGCATAGGAAGTTATGAATTGTGTGGATGGGAGATCCTCTTAAGAGGATGTAAGATAACTAATCTCTATTGAATGTGCTATACTCATTGAGAGTGATCCAAAAATTATTCTGTTATTAGACTTAAATGATTCCAAAATAATGACCTTTATTATATATTCTAAAGTGTATTCAGTTTTAGGAACCGAAATCAATCCAATAACTCATCTAGGGATAGTGATGAAGGTGGGGATAAACATCAATGATTGATGATATATTAGAAGTTAAAGCTAAATTTGAATTAATGTTTCCACCACCACCACAACTAAATTTTCCTTCAACAAAACTACATATGTGGGTGGTGGTTGGAATGTATTGGCCTGAAATCTTGAAATTCAAATACATTCTGTTTCAAAAAAATAAGTATTATAAAATTTTATTCCCCTTTGAATCATTCATATATTATTTAGTAATGTTTAAATTTTAAATTTGGTGAACTGATCTTCCCATATCAAATGATAAAATCCACATAATCGAATAAATATCTTATTCATATCATACCTATTATAAATTTTACATTTGAAGATGAATTCATAGGAACACCAAATTTTGGAACATAGTTATAATAATAAAAATTCAACCATTGATCCTCAATAATTAATATTTTTGAGGGAAAAATTGAAAATATTCAATGGAAGTAAAATTTATTTTTATTATTTCATCCTTACACTACGTTAGTACTACTAAATATGGTAGTGATGGATTCATAAGTGATGGCACCACCACCCACGAATTAAATATATTATATGCCTTTGAATGGGGTTTCTATAGAGGTGGTAAAAAATTAATAATAGGATAAGTTAGACAGATCTATGTCAGCCCCCATTCATATCATACTAATAACAATGTATGATAACACATGGGTTTTTGATTCAATAGTGTTATCTTCCCAATGGGATACTATCTTTAACATACCATAAGGGACATCCATGGTAAAGTAGATGAACAGAGGCCCAAAATAATCTGATTTAATCATTTATCCATGTTCACTTATTATTATCCTAATAAGTTCAACATCAATGGATACCCTCCTAACGGCCATGGATATGATGGAATATTCACTTACTGACTAAAACGGGGTACATAATTATAAAAAAGAAGGTTGATGACACTAATATTTTTTTTGAGAAAATATGTTTTATTATTTTGATCATTGTCAAACTGTAAGGGTTGCCCAAGATAGTGAAGAATCTGATCTGTATGTATCAGATACATTTATTGGGTTTTCAATGAAAATAGATGGTGTACCCCCATAGTAGAGATAGGTCCCATGAGGATAGATGTGGAGCCCCAGAGCATGATGATGGAGTTTCCACAATGGGATCTTCCCACCATACTCATATGTCTATTAAAAAAAATATACAATGGAATACACATAAAGAGATGAATGTAATTTCTCATCTATCATATCATATTATTTCATTCCATTCCAACTATAAATATATTTTTCGTTTCTATTTCACTTAGGATGTGTTATGATTAAACCCCCTATTAGTTTGTAGGTTCTGGAATATTTTCTTCCATCTAATGGTGATTTGAAGATGATGATGAAACTCTCAATGGTATGCATGTCACTCGGATAACCATATTGAGAGTCATATATATATTGATTTATTATAATCCACTATAATATTTTACATCAAAACAACACAAAATTCATCAGACGTTTCTATTTATTGGGTATGTTGGCTTTAATTACCATGCTATTCACACCATGGTGAGAGATGTAGTTTTATCTTAAAAAAATAAAGATTACTGCAATAAAATATCACAACCATGGAATCTATGGATCATTTTGTTGCATCCATGAACATCAAGCTTAATGAAGCCTATGAGTATGTTGGAGTGGAAGTATAATGGTAAGGCCAAGATACCAAAAAATTATCCATAGTGGAGAAACTTTTGTAATATTTAGATCAAATTCATCAGCATTTAGATTTTATAATTTCATAACTAAAAGACACTATGATATTGAATGATAAGGAACAAATAATGGTATAATATTAAAAAAAATTAGGATAGGATACCACTGTTAGGACAGAAGAACATCAATCTAATATAGATATAGAGGATGTAAATTTAGATGGATTATGAAAGGTTGTAGAAGATTCTGAGGTAATAATAATCAATCTTCGTGGAGCGGATGAGAATGACCTTTATTGATAACAACCCCATCTAAATGGGAGAGACTATATATTTTTTATGTTAACATTTTTTTTATAATTAATGAATGAAAACTCATATTATACATAATTATGATTCCCTTGATTTAGTTTAATTATCATTTCATAATATTATGTGAAATTTCATAAAATAGTGTCAATTTAACATTAAACTGTTTAAAAATTGTTTCTAATGTGAAATAAAGTCAATTTTAAATATAGAAAACGTGATTAAAAATGAATTCTTCCTTTGTATGGATCACATATGGGTATTGAAATAACTTCCATCACTTTGACACTAGATTTGGTTCATGTGGTTGGAAGATTTTTTCATGGGAGTGCATTATGTTTGACTATGGTAAAAACTACCATCATTGTAGAAAACATGACCCTAGTAGCCTAGATTTAGTAGTTTCTTTGTCACATTCAAACTATATTCAAGGAATTGCATTCTAAATAAAGAAATAGAATAGTATTCTTAGTAAACTACATACATAAATTAATCTCATAATCCTTTCAAAACATATACAAGTATATTTTTTCAGAAAATCACTATTCTCTCAAGAATATCATAACGTATCAATGATAATACTCTTATTGGAATCCTAGGGAAAAAATAAAGTGTTATCTTAGATTCTCAATAAGATTTATATATAGTGGAATCTATATTTAATAAAAAAAGGTAAAATCAATATGTAAATAATCACATGATCTTGAAACATATCCATGTACACCATAACTTTTCAAATAATCGCATGGTAATTAATAACTAAATTCTTAATAATGGAATTAATAATGTTAGAAATATGAAACTTACTATCAAGTCCATGTTCCAAGAAATCAAAAAACACCATAAGGAAATTTTTCCAACACATCTAGATAAATGGGTAAGGGATCATCCAAATACCCAATGTAATTTGTCTCATGAGACATACCAAAGATTCTAGGGGATATATAATTCTTGGCCCCACCCATATTTTAATAATTCTATCACATTATTTATATGAATAATCAAAATAACATAATCAATAAGACATAATGTTCAATAATTATTCATATTGGAAGAACTAGAATATAGGATGTCCAAATTTTCCCAATAAATATTGAACATAACCCATACATATAATGTTTGAATATTTAATCATTACTATCTATCCTCATTGGAACATAAGTATAATAAATGTCTTTTGTGGTTGATGAATAAAAATACCATAAAAAATCATTACAAAAATTCTTAGTAAAAATATTGTATGAACCCGGACCTTCGTTTCAGGTATGTATTTTCTTTTTCTGGAGTTTTTTTAGAAAAGAGGAGTTTCTGGAAATTTTTGAGGTAGACGCCCTGTACATTATAAGTACATGCTGTGTAATTTGATGTCATGCGAGGCCATGTGCTGGCTGTGTCCGGGACACACACCCAGTCATGTAGGGGTGATGTAGAGGCCGCTTAAAGCTGAGTACGGAAAATCCTAGTACACGTCGTGTACTCCAAAAGTACATGTTGTGTACTTTATTATTTTTCATTAAACAGACTAGGGTTGTGTCTAACTGCTAGAACATACTTCTTCTCCAACATCATAGACCGAGAGAATCCCGTACGGCTGTGAATCTCCTCCGAGCCCCTGAGCCCCTGTCTGTTCTCCGAATAGACCACCGTCGATTATGTTGGGACTATAGTAGTAAGATCTTCCTTCTCTTAGATCTTCATTTTCCAATTCGTCCTCTTTTTTCATGTTATCGTTTGTTGATTTGTTTGAGAATTTTCATAGATCAACAATGTTCTAATAAGATTCAAGCACCGTGGTACAAGTATAATGATCTCTTAGAATCTAGGTAGGTGTTTTTTTCCTTTTCGTTCAAGGTTATTGAGAATTATGTTCAAATTCCAACAATACCCTTGAATGGGGTATTACGTGTTTACGGTTTTTCCCATGTTATTTTCCAACCTTGATTGTATGATTTTTTAGAGCTAATTTGATATGTAGGAGGATAATTTCTATGCTTGGATGTTTTTACCATGACTTTTTCTATTTACAGCCTTTTGTCCTTGTTCAGCCTTGGGCTGTTATACCTGTTTTCTATGCCTTGTGACCGTAGGATAGAGTACTCATTCCTGACATGCTTGTTATGTTGTAGACTAGTTAGCCAAGTAGCTCTGTAGGTTTACATTAGCCTTATAACATTATTATGCACTGACAGGAACGGGGTCATGAGAACCTGGTGTTATAGACTCTAAGGGGATAGACTGAGTGAGCTTCCTCAGAGAGTCTTGGACATTAGAGACTATAGGGGATAAAACAAGTGAGCTTCCCAAAGAGTCTTGGATATTATAGACTACATGAGGATAGATTGAGTGAACTTCCTCAGAGAGTCCTGAGCATTATAGACTATAAGGGGATAAACCGAGTGATCTTCCTCAAAGAGTCATTGTCTTGTTTGAATTGTCCTTAATCCATTCCATGCTATAGAAGGAATTGACAAAGTGAGCTTCCTCAAAGATTCGGTGATAGATTTGAGGGTATAGGAGGAACTGACTATGTGAGTTACCTCATAGAGTCTCTAGACCTTGGGGCTATAAGTGGAATTGACTACGTGATCTTCCTCAGAGAGTCCCTGAAAACCTTAGACTAAAGGTTAATTGACCACGTGATCTTCCTCAGAGAGTCCCCAAATATCTTAGACTATAAGGGGAATTGACTGAGCATGATTCCTCAAAGAGTCTTATAATTTCATATGACCAAACCAGAGGGGTTAGGCTGAGTGTGCTGCCCAGAGGGTTGTTGGTACTTCTTGGATAGTACCAGAGGGGATGGATTTGAGTACTTCCTAGAGGGATTCCTGTTTGTGGTTAGCTGTTTGATTCACTTCTACTTGTTGATTTGTGGATTTTTTACTCTTGTTTATCATTTTGTTTACTGCCTACTGTTTACTTCTTACTATACTTTACCTGCCATATACACACTGACTATTAGGCATAGATATTCATGTGGATGCCTACTGTGATTTAGTCTCACACCCTATTTAGGTCATGCTTTTGGGCCCAAATAGATTATATTGTTGCAGGTATAGACAAGGGAAAGTGTCATTCGACTTCAGGCACTTGACTTGCGTTGAGCAGGAGAGAATGGGACCAATCCAAGGCTTGCGATGATGATGAGTTTCTTATCAATTTTCTTGTGTACATAGTCTTAGTATTATATTCAGCAATGTGACTTGTTCGGTTGCTTTCCTAGACATTTGTATGATGCATCATTTCATATTTATATGTGTGTTCTCAAGTTGTTTATTGTTTAGTTTTCCACTGTTTACTGTTGTTGGATATTTACAGTTTCCGTTATTGTTTAATAATTCTCTGTTCTGCTGTATACTCTACCAATGAGGGCATAGTTTCCCCACTATCACATCCAAGGCCCTTGCTACTAGTCGGAAGCCTCTGACATTTGGGGAAATGCGCTTGAGGCCATGTGACCAACCAGGTACAGGGCACCCCTGGGTAGCTTCTAGAACTGGGATGTTACAAAGTGGTATCAGAGGAATTCATTTCTCTTGACTTACTATTTGGATAATATATCTAGGGATAGGATGGAATAAGTTCTTGGTAATAATCTTTGCTCGGGAGTAGCTAACCTGTGTTCATTGAAAATCCAATCTACCTCGTTTATCTCAATTTCTTTAGGTTTTTCAATTTTTGTAGTTGATATGATTTCACCTTGAGTGACTCAAATAATTTGTGCTGTTATTGTTGATATTGTTGAGGTTCTATTTCTTTCGCAACCCTATGAGATGAGGGTATGCCATATAATGCATCATATAGGCATTTTTCAGAAATCACATGCCATGCATTCTTGCAATGTCATCTAGGATGCATTAAGGATTTCATGTTGTTGTGATAGACGTTGTGTAGATTATACATACTGTTGTGATAGATCCCTTGATAGAATCCCTGCTATTTAATAGGGAATTTGTCTGTATAAGTTATTTGCATAAATGAACACCTAATTTTGATTCATGATGTGTTATGGGTCCACATGAATGAAAACATGGTGCAACATTGACCAATTTACCTTGTTTGTGACATGTATGGGATGCCAAGCATTGATTCGCGGGGAATATGAGCCCTCATGGATAGGAATTTGGCACCTTATCAATTGTTTTCTGTGTTTTCTGGGCTTCAGAACATTTTATGAGCGACTGTGCTGAAAAATCCCGAATACACAGCATGTACATTATTAATACACACAGTGTAGTTTTTAAACCCTGTCACTGACTGTATGGTTAGAAACCTGGTCCTGCAAAAAAATTTCAAGAACACGCCATGTACAGTACATACACGCTGCGTTATAGTGACCATGTGTCTACCCATGTGACTAACGACAAAGATGGATGAAACATCAACTATACACATCATGTCCTATTTTCACATGACGTGTCATGTAACCCAAGAACCAGGTCGTGTCAAGAACAACACGAGTCGGGGAAAACCTTCATGTACACACAATATTCTATGGGAGCATGCTGTGTAGAGTGAGCCGTGTAGCTGACTGTGTAACTAACAACATGGGTCATTGAAACCTTATCTAGTACACGCCGTGTCCTTCGTGAACACACCATGTAGTCTATGATTAAGAGGACCATGTTGGTTAGCCATGTAAGGAGACTCGGGTAGGGTAATAGAGTTATATTGCATGTCTTGTGTGGGGATAACATGTCGTGTGGTTGTGGCATTACATGAAAAGTTATGAAATAGGTACACACCCATGTGAATGGATTTCAAGAGAACGCCGTGTAGTTTTTATACATGCCAGGTAGTAGTTTTTTGTAAAACATGAATGTTTGCTTATCTTGTTCCCATATTGTACTCTTGTGTTCTCAGTCTTTTATAATCCTGATCTAAGGTGTGAGCTTGACCTTAGAGGGTCATGCCACTGAGACGCCCTCTTGTGGTGCCAGTCTTGGCACTAGCAGTCATTCCAAACACAGGTATTGAGGTATAGTTCTAAGAGAGATTTATAAGGTTCATTCATACCTTCCTCACATATCAGAGTAGGCGGGATGCATCTTTGGGAAGCCTGGTAGTATGCTACCAATGCGGGAGAGATGGGATACTAGGCCTTAGATCCAGATAGACCCAATAGAGTGTCGATATTTTAGAAAGATGGGCCATCTTCAGTGTTTTTGTCAGATCTTCTCACCTAAAGCTATTGGTAGGGGTTCTTCTATGACCCCGTGTTCAGGAGATGCATCGCCAGTTTCTCACCAGTCTGAGAACTGGAGATCTTCTGCCTGTTCGGACCGAGGTGGAGGTTGCGGCTATGGTGGTCAGTCATTAGGTTACCAGTGACAGCAAAGTGGATCAACTAAGAGTGGTCATCCATGGTCTCAAGGCCACTGTATAGGCCAAACATTCACTACGGAGAAGACCCATCGGGAGAAGGAACCCAGCCCTTCAACAGTTCGAGTTACAATCTTAGTAGACTCATTTTTATCTTTATCTCTTTTCGATACTGGTTCTACGCATAGCTTTTTCTATTTTTCTGTTGTGGGGAGCCTTGGGCTCTGCATCATTTCCTCAGATGATACATTGAACCTAGACCCACCATTGGAGACTAAAGCGATTAGTATAAGTAAGTGCAGAGAGTTCCCTCTTGAAGTTGCAGGGTGTCACTTCTTATGGGACCTCTATGTCCTAGAGATGACGAGCTATGATGTCATTCTCGGAATGGACTATCTAGTTCCCTTCCAGGAAGTCATAGACTATTATCGCCACAAGGTATGTTTCGTATCACCTGAGGGTGTATCCTTTCTTCATAGAGGCGAGTGGGATGTCTATGAAAATCAAGCAGGACCCGGGCATTATGGGCTAGGAGGAGTTACAGCCCAGATTTCTCGTCTATATCTAGATGACTAGGGGACTTTATAGTTAAACTTTCCTCCTGTGGTGGATCGTTTCAGATATGTCTTTCTAGAAGAATTTTTAGGTTTACTTTTGGAGTGAGAGGTAGGCTTCTCGATTTAGCTCATGCTAGGAGTCGCACCAGTGTCCATTCCTCCTTATAGGATGGCTACACCTAAGTTGCAGGAGTTCAAGAAGTAGTTCGAGGAGTTTTAGGAAATGGTTTTCGTCCGACCTAGTACTTCTCCTTGGGGATTTGCTATACTGTTTGCGAAGAAGGTGGAGGGTACTCTCAGGCTTTGTGTGGACTATCAGAAGTTAAACTAGTTGACGGTCAAGAACCGATATCTTCTTAAAGATCGATTTGAGGTTCGGTTATCATCAGTGCATGTTAGACCATCAAATATACCTCTTACAACATTCTAGAGTACGTATGGACTATATGAGTATATGGTAATGCCATTCGGTCTCACGAATGTGCCTGTAGTTTTCATGAAACTGATGAACTTGGTGTTCCATCCATACTTGGATTCCTTCATGGTTGTTTTTGTGGACGACATCTTGGTGTACTCTCACACTCTACATGACCATGCTACACATCTTAAGATCGTTTGGAGTACACTGAGGGAGAATCAGTTATATGATATGCTCTCAAAAATCCACTTTTGGATCAACCAAATTCACTTTTTGGGTCTTGTTATTTCAGAGACAGGAGTATGAGTAGTCCTAGAGAAAGTGAGGGTAGCAGTTTCCTGGGAGCAGCTGAAGAACGTCTTTGAAGTACAGAGTATCTTATGGCTGGTTGGATAATACAGACGCTTCATACAAGACTTTTCACACCTAGAAGCACCACTGACAGGTCTGACCAGGAAATGGGAAATGTTCTTATGGTCAGATTCCAGTGAGTCAGCCTTTCAGGAGCTGAAAGGGAGGTTAAATTCAGCAAGGATACATGTCTTGACAGAGCCAGGAAAGAGCTATAACGTTTACTGCGATGCTTAAGGTATCCGGCTGGGAGCTATGCTTATGTTGGGAGATGGACTCTTTGCTTACCGGTCTTGGCAGTTAAGGCCACATGAGAAGAATAACCCGACGCATGATCTGGAGTTGGCAGCTGTTGTTCATACTATATGTTGTTGGAGACATTATCTTCTGGGAGAGCACATTTGTTTTTTACCAACCACAAGAGCCTCAAGTACATATTCACTCAGTGTGATCTGAATTTTAGACTATGCAGGTGGGTTAGGTATCTTCAGTCCTTCAACATTGAGCATTCCTATACACCTATGAAGGGAAATGTATTGGCTGACACGATGAGCAAGAGAACTCAAATATTTCAGGAGGCCAGTAGTGAGTGGTAGCCTATGGCCCTCTTCTCTAAGATGCATATGGAGGTTCACGATAGACAGGGGTAGACTATTCTTTCTTTAGTAGTAGTTACCACTACTCTTCTTGATCGGGTACGAATGAGGCAGCTATCAAATTTTAAAGGCCTTTTCCTATGGGAAAGTGTGTCAGCAGAGAACCCTATTACTGGGTGGACCATAGGGAAGGATGAGATATTATGTTTCTAGAGATTCTTATGGGTGACAACAGACATACACGAGGAGCTGATGCGGGACTTTCATTCCTCAGTTTGGGAAATTCATCATGGCATCACCAATATGTATTGTGATCTACACCACCATTATTGGTGGACAGGTATGAAGATCGATGTTGCTGGTTTTTTCTTGAGGTGTTCCACTTGTCAGTAGGTGAAAGATCAGCATTAGCGACCAGCATTTCTTTTGTAGTAGTTACCCATTCTGGACTGGAAGTGGAACGATGTCACAACGGACTTCCTGACCTACTTGCCGAGGTCACCTTGAGGGTGTGATCTTGTTTAGGTTTTCATCGACAGGCTTAGAAAAGTTGCTCACATATTTTCGATTAAGGATACCTTCAGCATTGATGAGCTGGGACAGTTGTACTTCCAATAGATTGTACATCTACATGGAGTTCCACACACCATTATTTTAGAAAAAGATGTATGCTTTAATTCTTGGTTCTGGAAGGGGATTCAAAAGGCTTTGGCTACACAGGTACTTTTGAGTACAAAATACCATCCCCAGATAGATGGTCAGTCCAAGAATACGATTCATGTTCTTGAGGATATGCTCCGAGCATGAATTCTGGACTTTGAAGGATCTTGGGAGAAGTATATACCTCTTATGGAGTTCACCTACAACAACAGATTTCAGGCGACTATTCAGATGAAACCTTACAAGGCTTTGTATGGTAGGCCATGCCGATAACCTTTATACTGGCTAGAGGCAGGAGAGGCATCTTTGATGTGATCTCATCATGTTTAGGAGTCCTCAGAGTAGATTGAGTTGATATAGAAGAGGATGGAAATGGAAGAGTCTCAATAGAAGTCTTATGTTGATCGAAGGAGATGACATCTAGAGTTCGAGGTCAGGGATCAGGTTTTCCTCCTTGTTTCACCGAGGTTGGGACACAAGAGGATTTGGAGATATGGTAATCTTTCACCATGGTACATCTGGCCATTTGAGGTGTCAGAGAGAGTTGTGCTGGTTTCCAATTGGTTGCAGTTACCTCAGAGGTGCCAGGCTATGCATGAAGCCCTTAACGTTTCTCAGCTTCGACGATACTTTTCAGACCCATCTCATGTCTTTCAACCTGAGGAGTTTGAGATCGAAGCAGATGCATCATTTGAGGAGCATCCTATTTGGATTGTTGTTCACATTATAAAGGTTCTCCATGGCTGATATGTTCCTCTGTTATGGGTGTTATGGTAGCATGGGTGAGTACAGGACGAGACTTGGGAGAGGGAGGCTGATGTACGATCGCAGTGGCCGGAGCTATTCATGGTTTCTCCTTCCACGCCTCACTAGGGATATTTTTGGATTAATTTCATTAAGGGGGGAAGTTTGTAAGAACCCAGACCTTCATTTCAGGTATGTTTTTCCTTTATCTGGAGTTATTGAGAAAAGATGAGTTTCTGGGAAATTTATAAGTACACGCCGTGTACTATATAAGTACACTCCATGTACTTTATAAGTACACTCCGTGTACATCGATGCCACACGAGGCCGTGTGCTGGCCATGTCCAGGCCACAAACACAATCATGTAGGGGGGATGTGGTGGCCTCTTAAAGAAGAGTATGGAAAAGCCTAGTACACGCAGTTTACTCCAAAATTACACACCGTTTACTTTATTTTTTTCATTAAACAGGTTGGGGTCACGTCTAATTGCCAGAACTCTCTTCTTCTCCAGCTTCATTGACTGAAATATTCCCGTATGTCCATGAATCTCCTTCGATCCCCCGAGCCTCTGTCCATTCTTAGAATTGACTACCATTGATTACATTGGTACCGTAACGGTAAGCTCTTCCTTCTTCTAGATCTTCGTTCTCGAATTCCACCTATTTTTCATGTTTTCATGGGTTGAACATTTTGTGTGTTTTCATAGATATATGACATTCTCAAGATATTAAAGCCCCATGGATCAAGTATACTAATCTATTATCATCAAGGTAGGTGGTTTGTGCCTTTCCGTTCTTGTTTATGGAGTATGATGTGAAAATTCAACCAATACACTTGAACGCGGTATTGCGTGTTTACTGTTTTCCCCTGTTGTTTTCCTGCATTGATTTTATGCTTGTCTAGAGTTAATTTGGTTATTTATGAGAATAATTGAAATTTAGGGGTGTTTTTCCCATGCATTTTTCTTTATAAGGCCTTTTGGTCATGTTCAACCTTTGGTCGTTATACCTGTTTTCCAAGAATTGTAAAGGTAGGATGGAGTGTTGTTCCCTGAAATGCTTGTCATGTTGTAGATTGGTTATCCAAGTAGCTCTGTAGGTTTACCTTGGAATTATAACATTATTATGCACTGACTGGAATAGGGATGTGAGAACCTGGTGCTATAGACTCTAATGGGATGGACTGAGTGAGCTTACTCGGAGAGTCTTGGACCTTAGAGACTATATGGGATAGACCGAGTGAGATTCCCAAAGAGTCTCGTATATTATAGACTACAGGAGGATAGAGTGAGTGAGCTTCCTCAGAGAGTCTTGAGCTTTATAGACTATAAGAGGATAGACCGAGTGAAATTTTTCAGAGAGACTTTCTCTTGTTTTAAGATTCCTTAAACCATTCCAGGGTATAGGAGGAACTGACTATTTGAGCTTCCTCAGAGAGTCTGTGATAGACTTGAGGCTATAGGAGGTATTGACCAAGTGAGATTCCTCAGAGAGTATCTAGTCCTCGGGGATATAAGGCGAATTGACTGTGTGATCTTCCTCACAGAATCCCTGACTACCTTAGTCCATAATGGGAATTGACCGTGTGATCTTCCTCAGAGATTCCCTGATTACCTTAGACTATAAGGGGAATTGACTGAGCGTGCTTCCTCAGAGATTATTATAATTTCATATGACCAAAATAGAAGGGTTAGGATGAGTTTTCTTTCCAGAGGTTGGTTGGTACTTCTTGGATAGGACCAGAGGGGATGGTTGTGAGTACTTCCCAGAGGGATTCCTGTTTGTGGTAAGTTTTTTTCTTCACCACTGCTTGATGATCTGTGAATTGTTTACTATTGTGTATCCTTCTATTTACTGCCTACCGTTTACTTCTTACTGTAATTTACCTTCCATATGCCCACTAACTATTAGGTACAGATCTTCGAGTGGTTTCCTACTATTCTTTAGTCTCAAAACAGGTTTGGGTCTTGTTTTTTGGCCCAAACAGATCATATTTTTGCAGGTATAGACAAGGGAAAGCGCCCTTTGACTTCATGCACATGACTTGCATTAGAGAAGGAGAGCATGAGACCAAGCTGAGGCTTGTGATGCTGAGGAGTTGCTTATCTGTTTTCTTTTGTACATTGGATTTGTATTGTATTCAGAATCGTGACTTGTTTGGATTCATTCCTAGACATATGTATCATGAATCATTTCATATATATATGTGTGCTCCAGATGATTACTGTTAATTTTTCCACTATTTACTATTTTTGGATATTTATTGCTTCTATTATTGTTTATTATATATCTTTTCTGTTGTGTACTCTTCCAATGATGGAATAGTTTCCCCAATATCACACCCAAGGCCCCCACTTCTTGTCGGAATCCTTTGGAGTTTGGGGAAAAGCGCTTGAGGCCATGTGAATAACCGGGTACGAGGCACCCCTGGGTGGCTTCCAGAACCGGGACGTTACAAATACCCTTTCAGTTTGAAAATAATTTCTCTTAAAACTAGAATATTAAGAAAATAATTTTTATTCAAAATTAATCATGTAAACATTTAGAGTAAACTTAAAAACATCGAGTGGTAATTATGGTGGTAAATTCCATTCATGCCCAATAAGTTAAAAAACATTCATTTCATACTTTTTTAAGAAAATTCTTAAAGTACCTCATTCAGAAAATGATCGTATGATTCCTTATAAACCCTTTTTTTAAAATAAAAATTGTATAAAAAAAAATTTTACAAATAATTTTAGCATATGAAATATATTATTTAAAATATTTTATGTAAAGTATAATTATGTATGAAAAATATTCCCGACCGAGTAGAAAAAAATGTCGATATTCCTTAAAAATAATATTTTGATATCTTGATTACATAAAGGGAAAAATGAAAGCATAAAATAAATTTCCAAAAATATAAGGTGGAAAATAAAATTTATTTTTTTGAATATAGAAAGATCAAAAATTTTCCCCAATGGATACTTAAACATAAAAATTCTTGAATAACTATTAGATTGTTAAATAAATCCTTGCCACTTCGGTAACATTTGAATCATAAATCCCATTAAATAAATTAATTCAAATGAAATATTAAATTTCATAAATATAAATATATTAATTATATATCAAATCAAACTGTAATTAAATATACCTTATAAATGAATATCGGTGCATCACATAATGTATTCCCAAAAGTAGAAAATTTGAGAGGATGAACCCTAACCTTAGGTCCAACTTCCTTCATATATTTGGGGAAATACTATATAATAAATAGAAAATAATTATAAATATATTTTTAAAACATAATAATATTTTTTATTCCATATATTAATTTCTTATTACTTTTTTTTATCATTTTATTCACAATTATTTGTTAAAACCATTATTTGTTGTGATAGTTGATTAATATTTCATCTATGTTTTCACACTATAGTATTATTAATTGTACATAGATAATGTTTCCATAAACTTGAAAATGTTAATAATTATATAAATATAATATATTTTTTTAATATATCTTTATTACCATCCATGTATTGTGTATACAAAAAACTGATCACATTACTCTTTGGAGGTGTTAGTCTACCCATACGCATGAGTGAAATTATAATTTATCAATAATTAGGATGGTAATAAGGTAAATTTAATATTAAATTAAAAACATGTATTTATGTCATGAATATAATATACATTCGTTATTTATATATTTATAACCAAGCATGTAATGTGGTGATGAATAACGAATTACACTGCAGTGTGGAGATGCTAAACCGTACATACAAATGAGTGATGAATTAAGTTTTTATATAATGGAAAATAAATGTAAAATGAATATACCATAATCATAATAGAGTCAAATTATATTTATGATACTTTATATATTATTTTATTATGGTCACAATTGATTTAGCTGATGTTGAAGAAGTAAATTTGAATGATTCGGTAACGAAAATTGCATCTTCTTCGAAAGAGAACATTTATATCAAATCCTAAGGGATTTGGGGTCGGTCTCTTAGGAATAAAAATACTTCTATAAATTCTATAAGGATGATTTAAAGATGTTTTGTTAGGGTTTGTTTGATCCAAGTGGCTCTATGCGGTTTATAGTAATGAGGATAGGTGGTTCTTCTTTATAGTTAGGGAAAAGACACACATACATTGAATTAATAAAGTGATTTAAATATAATAAATTAATTTTCAGGTGAATGTGGAACAAAGTAGCCATAATTTTGAATATATTATATGATATTTTTGAAACATAATCAGCTAAAAAAACATGGACAAGTGTGGGTGGTATTATAAGCCATATCCTTTATTTTATTTCCTTGGTTATGATATTTTAACTGTAACAATGATAACACATTTTCACTCAAAAATTTGTAATAATATTAATTAAATGGTAAAAACAGAACCATAAATGACAAAGGGTTAAATATTAAACTATATATTATCTTAATTTTCCTCTTTCATGCCTTTTTTATTTCTAATCATTTAATAAAATATTATTTTTCATAAAATATCAATAATTCCATTTTTTACTATATTCATGTAATTTTACATTAAACACCTCAATATTGATATATAGTTATATTTTAAACTTTAAAAACATATATAACATGTCATAAATGCATATATACACACATATATATATATATATTCACTAAAACTCACTAAAATAAATATTAATTTTTGTGTTTTTAAATTAATATATTTTATGTTTCTATTAATTGAAAAAATATTATGTCTGTGTTGCTTAAGTATTTAGGAAAATTTTATAATCACTAAAAAATATAGATAAATTTCCATGATAATTTTTTTTATCATATTTAAAATAAACAATTATAAACAACCTTTTATTATTATTTTTCATTATAAAAAATTCATAGTTATTAATGTCATGAATGTAAAGTTTTGTATTTATTCCATACATAAATTTATATAAAGGTCTAAATCAAAGTAATAGGACACAAAGTGGTCATATATTCCGGGAATGGATGGAAATTCTTAATATTTACTCTTCCAATTGAATAAATTCATGTGTTAGGGTCCTTTTGTTGTCCTTAACATATTAAATAAAAAATAAATTACAAAATTTACACTCACTGTGGAGAAAATTATTTTCTACGGTTACTATTAATAATGAAAAAAATTAAATTGACTTATTTACCAAATTTGGACCACCTGACTCTAAATATGGAAAACTTTTTTAATTATTAAATTTATATATGTTTCATAAATTTATATAATATTATAATGAAACACACAATGAAAAAAATGTTTTATATAATAATGAATTTTATGTACTAAAATGTTTTTATAAAAAATTAAACCATAAAATTTATTTTGATGATCTTCATTGAATTATTTATAATATAATATATCAAATTTTTATTTTCAACAATTTCAAAATAAAATGCAACTTTTTAAATTCTAGCAATAATAAAATCAAAGTAAATTAGTTTTTTTATCATTCAAAGGAAAATTAATATTTTCAAAAAAATATAAATATTTCTTGCTAAGCTAATTTTTATATTATGATTTCAAAATTGTTTTTTTATTTTATAATATATTCATTTTAAAAGTGAAAGAAACGAACTTTAATTCTAGAACAGATCATGAAATAAAAAAAATGTTAAAAAAAATATATTTTCGACATACAAAATTACTTTTTTTAAATTTGAGTACTTATTTATTATTAATTAATAAATAATATAAAATCATTACAAATTATTTAAATAATTTTTCTGAACATATTCATTCCCTCCAATCCAATGAATAGGTGAAAAATGTTATCTTAAATGATAACATTATAATAGTATATTGCGGTTAGTTTAATGATCGGTGTATCATATCTTATATGCTATCAAAAATAATGTTATTTAAAAATATTCGAGTGCCAAAATATCCCATGTTTAATAAATTTCATCCTTATGATATAAAATTTGGATCAGTCAATAAGGGTTTTCTATTTTAAAATTACTTTGTGTAAAACCCACATCATAAAAGGGGTTGATAAACTATCCTCTTAAAAAGGGGGAAAGGGAAATATGATCGTCATATGAAATTTTAAATAACTAATCTTCCTAATTAAGGAACACTTGTGGGAAACAAAAATTAGGACATATATGAGAAAAATATTGACCAAGGACTAATTGAGAGTGATAGGGAACATGGTTACGAGAATGTTCAAAACAAAAAAACCATAAATTATTTTATAGGTGAAAATACCATTGATTCATCATAATTGAAGGTACAAATTATAATTTTTTTATTCCAATATCATATTCCAAAAGTTGATGGATTCATTTACTATCAATATATATAACACCATTAAATCTAATCACTTAATATATTTTGGTTTCATAATCACTATTTCATCCATTGGTTTTCATGAATCAATTTACACATTATCTCTTACTCTATGAAATAAATATTAATGATGAACCTTTCATCCAGAAGTAATAAAATTAACTTTTGATGAATCTTAATATCCACAATATAAAAAAAATTATTTCCATATATATATGTATAGATATCTACCAAAACAAAAATGGTTAGGAATTTTTTTTCTAATGTAATAAATTAATATATAAAACCTATAAAGAAAAAACCAATGTTCAAATTAATATATTCCATTAATATTTAACCATAATACCCTACTAAAAACTATCTTACTAAACTCAAAATACAAAAAATATATGCAATGTCAACAAATTTCAAAAATCAACTTGGTATTCGTTCTCCAAGAAATATAGAGTCTCACTTAATGTCACAAATGAAATATGCAAATACTTTTATTATATATTCTCATATAACATTTTAATAACCAAAAAAACACATTGTGTAATGGCTGCTAGGTAGAATCCAGGAATTAGAGACAATATTTGAATGGTTTATATGTAATGAAAATAGTACATGTTATTTAATGGAAAAAATATAGTTTTTAATTAAAATTTTACTTTTTTTGCATACATGAGCCTTATGAATGACACACTGTGTAAATCCATTACACACAATTCAAGTATCAAGAGTTATATTTTTAGGGTTCCATGGGGATAAAAATTTAATTACATCTTTTAATAGCTCTTCTCTATCTCAGCATAGAATCTCTGAAGGATAGTTTTGGAGACATACAACCCTTCCAAATCATTTTTTAGTGATTTATTATTATTATGTTAATGATTCATTTCTCTACAGAGGCATTCCTTCTAGTTATTATTTGGTTTTCATTGCAAGTCTGGTTTGGTAACATATTTGAGATTGGATAGTGTTTTCTATCAATCCATTTTATGAATATTAGTGTTCCTTGTATGTTGGAGGTTGTTTTATTTGTTACTGATCACCATTGTTCAATGTAACTAGTTTTTATACCATATTAATGTATGTGTATCTATACAATGGGTTAATTTTAATAATTTCACGTTTTTATGAATTTTTATTTGGTTTGTTCATCGATTTTATGGGATAAATAGTTTTTAATTGTTTCATGGAAATGAAAATGGTTTCAAAAATCTTTTTTTCTTTGAAAATGGATTTTCATTATTTGGGAATGTGTTTTTACTCTAGTCTAGATTGTCTTGGATTTTAAAAGGATTTATGGAATTTGGATCATTATTTGGGAATGTAATGGTTAGTTACCATTAAGAAAGATGGGTATATTGAGATAGAGACACGAAGAGCCGTAGTGTGTGTTTAACAACCAAGAGGTATCATTTGTAGCCTTCAACAGTAAGACTCGATATCCTTCGGATCCAATGTATGCATGTTTAGTCATTTGATTTTTATGTACATAGTGTACCATATGCTAGAGCTCAATACTTTATTCTTCTTTATTTGAAATTTATGGCTATTTATCGCAATATTTTTTTTAAATCATGGATTGTTGTACATAGATTTTTGTTATGAGGTTGTTTCAAATAGCTTCACATGATAGATTATTGCATGGATATGTGTTTACCTGTATACCACTTTATTCATGGATGTTATTTCCTATTTTTATCACATCTACAAGTTATCTCGTTTTTTTGTTAATATGAATGTATTTATGAAAATGAAGTGAAGAAATAGGGGAACATTTTTATAAATGGTTTGGATTTATAAAAATGCATAGTAAATTTTTTTTTCTAAAAGCTTGAATTGTTTCATTCATGATATCAGACGTTCTATAAAAACGATGGTGGTATCATACTGGGATTTGGATAATACACAAAATGTTCCTATTGGTGTTTTTAGATGTTTTATTGTAGGATATAGGTAATTTTAAGATAATAGTGTTGCATTAGGGATTATCTTCATTTTGTTTCATTTGGTTTGGGTTGGTCTAGAGATTATTGTTTGTCACGTAGGATTATGAATTACTTTCATTTTTCCATATTTTGTGGAGATTTAATGTTTTTGAGGTATCTTATCTATTTCTATATTTAATAATGGTTGTATATATTTTATTTTCTTATATTCAAAAATGGTTTTAGTTTTCCTATTGTACCCCTTTAATGTGACATTCCGGTTTGGGGTAGCTATCTAGTTGTGTTTTGTTGTTTCATTTCAATTTTATGTCAAATGAATGATCAACCTAATGTGTGTTAACAATGAATGAGTTTTGTTCTGTTTCTTGGGTAGACAATATTTATGATCATAAGATTTCAGATAGTTGGTTTCGAAAGGGTTCTTTAATAGCTCACATCCGTGACAAAAACCGAGTTACCATGGGTGTTAAAATATTTTTAGCGGGATTGAGACATGGATTTTGAGGTTATAAGGATGAATTTTATGGGAAATTTTTTTAAATTGAACTATTAATATTCTATTTATGTTTTCTTGGTTTCATTAAATTATTAATTTTTCTCAAGATTTGTTATCAATAACAAATTTTATTCTTATGATTTTTGAATTCTCTCATGACTATTTTTTTATCATTTACAAGACATTGTTTCTGAGGACAGATCTTCCAAATCTCTGAGATGAAGTTGTGAGACAGGTTCAATAGAGGAGCCCTCTTGGGGACCCTACATTGGTAGAAGAAATTACCCACAATATTTGGAAATTGTGTAAAGTGGGTACTTGGAATCCATGATGCATAGTGGATCATGGGTAATAATTTACCAAGATTTATCTAAATGTATTTCACGGTAACAATGGACCCCAAAAATACAAAGATAGGCTTGAGTAGATAGAAAGGATCTTAGGACTATTATAAACTCCTAAAAACTATATGTTTCATTTTTCATGTATGTACTCAAGGTATTGTAAAAAAAGATAGAGGGGTTCTATTGTGCAATATAAGTTGCACGAGGATCTTACATATACATCATTCAAGAAAATTAATAACCAGAAGTTCAATCACAGACATTGTCTATAGTGAATACCAAGGATATTATGAGTATATAGTAGGGGTATCATACCATTATGGATTATTGTGCTGATTTTAAGGAACTATTTCATCTATCATTAGAACCAGGCACTAAGGAGAACCTGATGGTTGGAATTTTTGATCCCGTTTTGAGGCCAAATATTTGGTTGATGTTACCAATCTTCTTCCATAGAAAAATTGTTAAGGTAGATTAAAAGGAAGATTTAGCTAAGGAAGTCCTGTATAGGAATCCAGTTTTTGGTGGAGCATCATTTAGTTCAGTGGTTATGCAGGTTGTATCTTCTGGCCAGAAAAGGAAGTGTTAGTGTGGTCTGTTTTCCTCAGGAATAGTTTCAGGGGTGATGATAGGACAACTGTAGGTTTACTATTACCATTGTGGAAGCTAATGTCATACCAATACTTGATGTGAAGAGTATCCTAGTGATTTTATTCTTTTTTGATGATTTATATGGCTATAGATATTCTATAAATAGATAACATAGGAAAATAGGGTAGGATCAAATCCCAATATGGGTTCACGGGTTCATGTATATGCTTCCAAGGTTTGTGGGTTATATCCCCAGTCTAAGGGAGGGGATCATGTGGCTAGTATCGATTGACTTTTTTCTATAGCATATGCAATAGAGGGATCTATTGTAGGGACAATGATTTTAGGTGGTATGGTGTTTATTTAGTCATCTTTGGTGGTAGATTTATTTTATATGGATGTTACTCATTATTCTATATATTCAAATATAGTTGACATGTTGGTGTATGATTTGGATATTATGTTGTTATTTTTTATCTTTCCACACATTTGGGAATGGTGTCCAATTTGGGTTTAGTCGTCCCACCTATCGAGTGATGATATATGAAAATGAGGTAGAGTGGGTCTTCATAGTTCATGATATAGAAATCTTGAATTCGACGATCATAAAAAATTGAATTATTAGTATTAAGGACCAGATAAAAAATTATTTTAGTCAGATTCCATTCTTAATTTTGGATGGATTCGCTCATGTGTTCTTGGTTGAGTGGGAAAATAGATCGGGAAGGGTAGGGACAATGTTTCCTTATGCCAAAGTAATCTCACGCAAGTTTTTAACGATGTTTCTTGATGTAGTTGACCCTTTTTGGTGTGGTCAAAAGTCTAATGTTTTGTGTGCATACCCAGAGGTCATTCTAAATGATTTTTTGGTTTATGAGCCCCGATTGAAGTCATGTTTACAATTGAAATTCTCCCTTGTATGATTCCAATTTATATGTCGTCGCAATGTAGGAAACCTATGGAGTTGGTGGATCATAAAGACCATCATGGGGACTTAAAGGATAATGTATTTAGTTTTCCCAAGATGTAACTATGGGATTCTCCCATCCACTTTTCTAAAAATTGAAATAGGGACCTTAAAATTTGTATTGACTTTAAAAAGTTAAATCCATTGATAAATAAGAATAAATATCCTTCACAAATTTATGGTGATATTTTTTATTGCATAAAAGGGTTGAATTAGTTTTCTATGATTGAATTGCGATTTGGATATCCCATGTTGAGATCGTAAGAATAGGTTATACCAATGACAACATTTAGGAGTCAATATGGGAATTTATTGTTTCTAATTATTCCATTCAATGTCATTAATACCCCTAAGGTGTTTATATATTTGATGAAATGGATATTTCATCAGTTTCTATAATATTATTGTGTTGTGTTTGTGTAAGATATTTTGGTGTACTCCAAGTTAGAGGACGAACATATGGATTGTTTGTATGAGATATTCTTGCTTGAGTAGGTGGTAGACACTTAGTTCTAATGCATTAGTTAAATCCATTAGCGTGGGGACATCTTGTGTGAGTGCTATCAGGATCCAAGTGGAGATTTTCCCCCATTTCAGGTTGGTTTTTATGTTTTCCTTCAGATAAGAGTTGTTGGATAGTGGAAAAAATTGTTGTTATTCTGAGAACCATTGGGATACCAAGATGTGTCACTATTTGAGGTGTTGGTATTGGTGCAATGGGAAGATATAGTGGGAAGCATATTTGTTTGGTTGTTTCTTACTTCTTAGGGAATTATGGAAGAACACCAGAGACATACATTGTTGTTTAAAAAATTAACCATTCCGATATGGAATTGAGATGATATTTTGATATATTTTATCATTAGACATCCATTGAATCATAATGGGAAAGGATTTAATTTTTATAATCCTTGATCAAATAATGAAATTAGTGAATTTCCTACCTATACATGATGTAAATAATGAGGAATATCTTTGGAATTCATTGTATGAGAGATTGTGGGACATCATGGGGATCCTTCTGTAGTTGTTTTTTATAGGGATTCAATGTTTATGTCTATGATCAAGAAATTGTTTCTGGATTTAATGTGTTACCAAATTAAATTATGTGATGATTATAATCCATAGAAATATTGACTAATAGGGAAGACTATTTAGGTTGTCATGGATATAGGATGGGCTTGTGCTCATGATTTTAGAAGATCTTGGTAAAATAATTTTCCTTTGGTTGAATTTCCCTTTAAAATTAGTTATCTATATTATGGAGCCTTTGGAGGATTTTTGTGGGAATCCATGTAGATCCCCCTTATACTGGATAGATTTGGGAGAGTGGTCCTTGGATGGTATGGGTGTTGTTTAGTAGAAGATAAAGATTTTTTAGTTGATCCAAAAGAATTTGGTCATGGTAGAGTGTCATCAATAATCTAATATAGACCATTGTTGTCATTCACATGAGTTTCAGGTTGGTGAATGGGTATCTCTCAGAGTTTAACCTCACTTGTGACATCGTCAGTTGGGTAGGCAGGGTAAGATAGAAAAAAATATTTTTGGCTCTTTTGATATTGTTGGATGAATGGGTAGGTTGTCCATCCGATTTATTCTACAATTTTTATTTCCTTCCCTACAAGACATGTTTCATGTTTCCCATTAGAGGAGGTGTATACAAAATCATTCCCAAGTTATTTGGTGGGAGGATGTTGATTTTGAGCCTGATACAACATCAGTTGAATTGGTAGTTCAGATTAGAGATCATATGGACTCATTACAGTGTGGTAAAATGATCCCCCCGTATTCGTTAATGTGGCAGTGCAAATAGGATCTCCATGAGACATGGGAGTGGGAGTCATTGATGAGGTAGAAGTGTCCTTCACTATTTTTTTCTAGGGGAAGAAATCATTTATGGTGGAGAGATTGTAACACCTCATTACCTCTCTATCGAGTATTATTTTACATATATTTTGTTTTTCCTTTTTCACTAATTTTGATTTTCAGAAAAGGAAATTTGGAAGATACATGTAATGGTGAAGCCAAGTGTTTGTTGGAATTGTAAGTAGAAAACCCCCATAATTTTTTATGCCAGATGTCAGTTACACATCATGTAAATAAATTATACACCTTTTAATGGCTTTCGGTTAGAAATAATGAAATATTTATTTGACATGAATATTTTACATGTCGTGTAATAGGAAAACATCATTTAATGTGACAATTTTGGTTTTTAATTAGGATTTTATGTTTTTCCATCATATACGAACATGGGGAATTACGTGCCCTCTATGGCCATTATAATCCATGAATCGATTGAGAGTTATGTTTCTCGGGTGCCTATTAGATGAAATTCTATTGTATACTTTTTCAACCCTTCTCTCTATCAACATAGATATTCTCAAAGATGATTTGGGAGATCTCCAACAATTTTGGATCATTTTGTTCATAATTTTTTTTATTACAATGGTTGTGGTGAATTTCTTTGAGTAGGTGTTCCTTTTAGTAATTCATTGTTTTTTTGTTGCGAGTATAGTTTATCTATGTATTTGTTATTAGATAGTGATTTCTATCGATCCTTTTTAGCTTCATATAATTACTTTTTTCATTAGGAGGTCATTCTCTTGGTTTCTAGTCACCAAAGTCCAAAGAAGCTAGGTTTTCTACCATTTGGATGTATGTGTTTCTATAAAATGGGTTTATTTGTTGAATTGTATATTCTTGTTATGAAATTCATTTTGGTATTCTCATTTAATTGAGGTGAAAAGTTATTTTAAAATATTTATCTAAATGTAAATTTATTTAACAAATGGGGGTTTTTATGAAAATATATTTTATTGATTTGAAAATGGGGTTTCAAACTCCAAAGAATATTTTGTTGTATTTTAAATTTTATTGAGAAATTGTGTGCATGGTTTAAAAAATGTATTTTAAAGTTTCACAGTGATAACCATGGGTGTGTCAAGATAGAGACATGGGAAGCCATAGTGTGTGTTACACCACTATGAGGCAACTTTTGTAGTATTGATGGGTATGACATGATATATTTTGGATCCAAAATATGCCTATATTGGATTTTGAGTGTCTAATACACTATTTAAAATTGGATAGATCCCAATTAAAGGTGCATTGCCATTTTTCATTTGTGGTTATTTATCGGATTATTATTTTTATATCATTGATTGATGCTATCAGATTTTTATTATGAGGTTGTATCATATAGTTTCACATTATAAGTTATTTTATGGATATGTGTTTACTTGTATAATTCATAATGCATGGATATGATTGTTTTTTTTTCACGTCTACTTGTCATATTTCTATTTTCAGAATATGAAATAATTTATGGAGACCAAAGGAATAAAAATGGAAAGTGATTTACAAATGGTTTGGATTTATAAAAATTATTTTTAAACTATTTTTTAGCCAGAATTATTGCATTCATGGTATTAGATATAGTATAAATCATGTGGTCGTACCCTACTAGGATTTGGGTCACTGCTAATTTTTTCTTTGGGAAATCATATATATTTTATTTCATGATTTAGGTAATGGTAAGAGCATCATGTAGCATACTGGTCTTTCTTATTTTTTTTTGTTTTTTTGTTCATGTTGGTTAGCAGGTTAATGTTATTCTTGTGGGGTTATGACTTACATTCTAATTTAGAATTTTTGTCTTAGATTGTATGTTTTACCAGCATTTCATTTTTTCCTGGTTTGTAATTTAGTTGTATTTATTTTTTTCATATATTCTTGACTAGTTTTCATTATCATATTTTACCCTTATCATGTGATGGTCCAGTTTGGGTGACTTTTCTATTAAGTTTTGGTTGGTTTATTGAAGTTAATGTACAATTGTTTAATCATATATCATGATTATTGAGTATATATAATAACAATATCTTTAATTATAGTGATAATCCTATTTGGGTTCTCATAATCAAAAACTTTTCCCCCACATTCATCCTTAACATGGTTTATTCTAGATTCAACCATTTACTAAAACCAAAAAGAATAGTATGAGAAATAGTAATCAAAGCGGAAAACCACAAAATCCGAAAAATAAATTATTGGATGTATAAATCATAAAACCATGTTTTTATTATAATAAACATTATTTAAAATCTCAATAATTAATCACCATCATATATTTAAATCATTCATAATGGTTCATGAATAAGATTTGAATTTACCTAACAATATCCCCCAAGAGGGTCAAACTTGGTGCATAGTAAGGGAAAACTCATTGTGGAACAAAATATGGTCAAGATATACTCAATAAAATATTATGTGTTTACTAGACCTGAATGAATATATTGAAAAACAAAATCCAATTACAGTATCTAGAAAGGGAAAGATTCCTAGGAAAACTAAATAATCTCTACATTAAAAATTTGATATTATCCTATACAAACAAATATCCTCAAATCCAATTATATTATTATTTTCCCTAATATATTTTTCTTTAATATGGTTCCAAATATTTACAATATTTTTCAATTAATTCTAAATTTAATGACCTTGACCACTATATCCTAAAGTCGGTGGTTATATTTTTACATTGACACTAGATACAAGGAATCATATCTAGAAGGGCAAAATAGTTTAGTTGTTGGTATCATTCTGGCCGAAGTATTATTTTTTATAATCTAAATAATATTACCCTAATAATTATAGTACTAGTATGGGGTAGGTCAAAATTGAAAATGAGTTATTTTTGTTTATTATATCTAGTTTGTAATTGATTTTGTGAAATTTTATAAAATTAAGAATTTGTTTTTTAGTGTTCGGATAAAAATATGATTGGATTTCAATTTCTTAACAAATTACTTAAAAGGTAAATAAAAACACAGAAATTTTTTTTGGATGAAAATTTGAATAGAAATGCACTGGGTCCATGGATTTTAACGATTTTTATTAAATAAATTTTCTTATGATGTTGTGTTGTTCAATATAATTCACATCTCTGATTTTAGAATGTAACATAACCCCCATGGTCTGGTTAGCTTTGTTGAAATCAATAGAAACCAATTCTTGGGATTCGAAATGTATTTTCTTAATTTAATTAATTTCATCCCTTTTGAGATGATTAAAACACCCAATGGTCATGGATTTTTTCAATCATAATTTTTTAAGAGATCCCTATAATCCCATTCAAGGTCCGATACAATATTTCTAGTGATATTTAGAAAGAGTGTATAAGGAATTATGTGAAATAAGAATAAATAACACAATAACTACATCACAATTTACCAATTAAGACACATAATTTTCCATAACCCCAACACATTGGGAATTTATCCACTCATGAAGTTTCTAGTAACAAAACAGCATACAATACCTGAATTCATCATCTTGAAATCTATGGAGTGAAGGACGTCAGGAAGGTATCATGAGATCACCTTCTCACCTATCTACTCTCATATTCTTTCTCTTTCTTCTTATCTTTTTGGACGTCATTAGAGTGCTCCCACATAGAATATCTCCAAATGAATGAATCTAAATGACTCTCGATCTTGGAGGGCATGCCGCATATTTATATGTTTTAGTAGTACACAGATTGTACTAGGAAGTACATGGCATGTACCCTGGTAAATGCATTTTGTCCAACTTTTCATCAGCAGTAGGTGAGATAACACGCCATCTTTGACATTGAACATTTCCCCACATGGTAGGTGGAGGTACACAATGTGTAGCACCACCCCACATGCCATGTATGTACATTCCTTGACCACCAACCACTTTTAGAAGGGTCGCACAGTGTGTATAAGGAAAGTACTTGAGATGTATGATTCAATTGGCATCATGGGCATGTATCGGCTCTAGGAGATCTGTGTCTAGGTCAAAATGTACACATCAAGTAAGAATAGTATATGATGTGTATATGTGAATTTTTCTTTTGATCAGCCCTAATTTGTGCATCTGGCTGGGAAAATTCTGGAAATTATCATAATCACCAAAATAAAACATTTTTCCCTATTGAATTTTGGGTGGAAACATGTTTTTTTGTAAAATAATTTGTATGAAAAGGTATTCAAAAGTTGGGTACATCATTTGTCTTATTAAGCTAGATATATACTTGAATATCATATATGTTTGAAAAACTAAACCCCGTTTTTTTTTATTTGAGAACATTGTTATTCTCTCTAGTACATACATGACTATCAATCACAGTACACTTCCTAGTACACTTGGTAATAGAAATAAAGGACGAGCTCTGACGAATAGTAAGGGTTGTATACGATGAAGATATTTTATATAAATAATGTAAAATCAATATGGGAAGGTAAATACAAAAAAAAATCCATTTAATAAATAACATGATAAATATGAATAAAATGGTAGGAGAAAATACTGATCAAATAATTTCATATCAATAATCATATAACCTAAAATCATTCTTATGGATATTGTATCTAATTAAATAATCAAATGAACATCAATAACTAATTTCATAATTATTAAATGCATAATTATTGAATGAA
Source organism: Viscum album (assembly GCA_963277665.1). Classification (NCBI taxonomy): domain Eukaryota; kingdom Viridiplantae; phylum Streptophyta; class Magnoliopsida; order Santalales; family Viscaceae; genus Viscum; species Viscum album. The sequence goes on from OY728163.1 coordinate 678,495,490, forward strand.
TAATGAAAGAAATCTCAATTTTACTATTGGGCCCTTGTACCAAGATATCTAAATATAATGTTAAGGACTCATACCAATACATCTACATAAATGGGTTAGGGCACAAACAAATAGCCAATCATGTTTTTCTTAAAAGTCTTTATGATACATCATGGATCTATGTAATTATAAACCCCTATCGTAACTTAATAATTCCAATACAATCATCATATGAATAAATAATATATCTTAATCAATATGTATAAAAATAAATAACTATCTATATTCGAAGAACATATATACAAAATGTCAATATAATCCCTAGAAAAACTGAACATAAATAATCTAGATAATTAATAAAGATGGTATCATTAAAAAATTTCTGGAGTGGAACATAACTAAAGTAATGTGTTGACATATTTTATGAATTAATATACCTTTAAAATATCATTAAAACATTCTTCTGTAAAATACTACTTTTGACATTGAAAATTACATTTAAAAACTAATTTTTTTAAAAATATTCGGAAAACATATATTATTTTAAGATAACCATGGATAATTTTAAATGTATTTTCCAAAACATCTGTGATAATGATGGTGTTACATTAAATTATTATCATATAAATTAAAAAAGAAACACTTTCCCACATTTTAAAGAAATGTCAGAAAGTACCCCATTTGGAAAATTATAGAAAGATTAATTTTAAACCATTCACTTAAATTGAAACATGGGTAAAAATGGAATTAATAAATAATTGTATAGTGTTGAAAATATTATTTACTAAATTTTATTTAAAATAATCTTAAGGAAGAGAAAGGTTCCAAACCGAGTAGAAAAACAAAGTCAGTTTTCCTTAAAAAATATTTCCTTTATTTATTACATAAAAATGAAAAGGAAAGGGTTTCATGAAATTTCATGATATAATAATAGGATAATAAAATTAATTTTGGTTTAATATATAAATATCATACATTTCACCCAATGGATACATAAACGTAAACAATTCTTTAAAATGATGATATTATGAAAAGACGGCTACTACTTTAATAATGTTAGAATCATAACCTCAATGAAATAAATAAAATCAAATAAGAAATTAAATACTATGATTATAAATATTTTTAAGATATAAAATACTAATGTTTTAGTAAAAAAACCTCATAAATGATGTTAAGTGTTTTACATAACATATGTCCCAAAGAGAATAGTTTGAGATCAAGAACCCTTATATCATGTCCAACATTCTATGTCTGTGTTCAAACCATCATTATAATAAAGATATATTTATTATAAATCTACTATAATACGTTAATAGTATATATATTACCATATGTGATATACTTATAAACTTTTATTACCTATTTATTAATGACTCTTTGTTAAAATCAATGTTCTTGGTGATAACTACTTCGTAATTCATATATGTTTTGGTTCAGTGGTTCTTATCCTTGTACATAGATCATGGTTCCATCATATAATTTTCTTAATTAGGATATAAATATCTTATATATTTATTAAATCTATCCTTATTACCATCCATGTATATCATAAGTGAAAAACGGTTCTCATTGCTTTGTGGAGATTGTAGTCCACACATACACACAGGCAATATTATCATTATTTAATGGATTTGAAGGTACGAAAGTATGTATAATACTATAATTATAGAATCAATTTATTTCCATTAATTTAATATAAATTAATTATTTCCATATTTATAACTATACAAGTAAATTAGTGATGAAAAATTAATTACACCACCATGTGGAGACAGTATGTCGTACGTACACACGAGCAATATTTATTCTTTTCCTAGGATGAAAAAATATTAAATTTTGTTTTATAATGATAATATTTAAATATATGTAAATTTATTACTCTAGATTTATTATTATTGGATGGTTAAAAACAAGATGAAGTTCAAGAAGAATGAAATTTGAAAGACTATAAAGTTTATTACCTCTTCTTCAAAAGACCTCCTTTAAATCATCTCGTATGTGGCCTAGTATCGGTGTTTTAAGAAAGGAAAAACCTCCATAATAACAGTAAGGATGTTTTAAAATGTATTATTCAGGGGTTTTCCCATTTAAAAGGATTTTGGTGGTGTATATAAGAGATGAGAGGTGGATTCTTTTTATTGTGAGTGGAAGGACACACATGGAATTAATAAAAATATTTAAATATAATAAATTAATTTTCATATAAATGTGGTAATTTTTTTACATAATTTATATTTTAAAATATTATATGGTTGAAATATCATTTATTATAAAAAATATGGTAGGTTTTATTATTATTTTAAACAGTATATTTTGGTTTAACCCTTTAGTTGACCTATTTTAACATTAATCAGGGTAACACTTTTTCCACTATCCAAGGGTAATATTTTTAAATATATGTTAAACTTTTTCCATAAATGGATATGGGAATAATATTTTTACAACAATTTATGCTAGTTTTCCACTTTCCATGTTTTTTATGAATTCCAAAAATGTAATAAAATATATTTTTTTTTCATAAAATTCAATTATTTTAGTTTTGAAACTATTCGTTTTATTTGACTCTAAAGGCATAAATAAAAATATTTATTTCCAATAAATATATTTAAAACAAATATTAGATTTCATATATATCTATAAAATTCATGGGTCACTATAACTAACATAAATTTTTTAATTTTTAATGTTTTTAATATATTTTATTTTATTTTCTTATTGATGTAATATATACTAAATAGGTGTTTCATAATTATTTAAGTAATTTATCAAAATATATAAATCAGAAATAATTTTTGATATAAAAAAATTATTTAAAATTAATATTTATAAATACTATATTTCTATATTTATATTCAAAATAAAAATTTATTGTTATTGATATAGAGTGAAATATTTTGTATTTATTCATTCTGTTAGTTAATACAAAGTTTATAATCCACTAAATATAGAACAAAGTGGGAATATATTCAATTCAAGGATGTAAATAGATAAACAAACCACATATAAAAGGATAATGGGAACTATTATGGTTTTTTTAGTCCTTATAATATTTTTTTAATAGTAATTATCTGATTTACACATACTATGGTGACAATTATTTACTATGATTACTATTCATAATTACTACTAATATAAGATAAATATTTATCAAATTTGGAAAAACTAATTAAAATCAAGATTCTATTTCTCTAGATTCAATTAATATATGTGGAAGAAATTAATTTAATATTAAAAATCAAAATGTAAGGAAATCGTCTTCTCTAAAAAATTACTTTTAAGTATAAAATTGTTTTTCTAATAAATTAGGAAATAAAATTTATTCCAATAAACATAATATGATCGTTTTTCATATTTGATAATTAATCTTAATTTGAATTATTTTAAAATAAATGATACTTTATAAATGTTTGAAACAAATATACCCTGTTCAATGAAAATTATTATTTTTCAGAAATCACTATAAAATAAATCTTTTCAGAAAAATCAAAAAAAACTTCACCCTATGTAAATTTTTATTTAATTATTTAATAAAATATATTAATTTTATGAAATAATATTTATGAATGTTTAATAAGTTAACTTTAATTTACATTGTACACAACTTATGGTCATCATGTGGAGAAAACAATTACTATAGTTTAAGGTTATATATCTTTGACATGGTATAAGGGATAATTAACCAAGAAATGGAAAGGAATAAACTAAAAGAGTATGGAGAAAAATGAAGTATTAGACTACACCAAAAAAGGGGAATTCAATTTTTGGTTTCTAACCACAATCCATCTTTTCAATTGATTTAAAGCTGCATGAAAAAGAAATAATTAAATATTGTTAGATGAGATGACATATGGTCCCTTATAAAATGAGTGTTGATATATAGGTGTATAGAATTGATATTATTTTATCTAAATGATTAGTTGGATTAAAGATTATAAAATTCATATACAAATGAATTATAATTAAGAGTAATGAGGTGAGTGACATATGTGGGAATAATCATGAACTATGTTTAAAATATGAGTTTCATCATGTAAAAAAATATAGGATTTATTTATGTAGGATGAAAATTCATCTAGAACAAAGTTCATATCATGGGTTCTTATATGGAGAAAAAATATGCATCGTAAAGAAGATGTATCCTTTGAGGTTCAATGTAAACATTACTGATAGTTAAGGAAAGGATTGAAAATATCAAAAAATAACTTCAAATTAATTAGTTTTATGAAAGGAATGAATTTTAATGAAGTAATCTAATGCTTAATATTTTTTCCAACTATGTATAGATTGAAATGTAAGATAATAAGGATGGGATTCATCATCGTCAAATCCTTTTCCTATACTAATGCGTCTAACAAACATGTATTATATTTC